>WSYH01007621.1:3773-32421 GCA_036426205.1 Ascaphus truei
AGCTGTACCTGGTGCCTGCAATCAGCACTGATAGTCTGGATCAGGTTTCAGCTGCTGGGGGCTCAGACTGCCAGGAAAATACAGAACCAGCAAAACCCAGTGATTCAGCAAAACGCATGGAAATCACTGAAAGGTTTGAGATTCTTTCCCACTATTCCCATAAGAAACCCTTTAAGAAGAAGGAATGTGGTGAGACTGACATTTCTGGGACCAAGAGAGAAAGATCCAGGTTTTGATTATGTGGGGAATACACTAATAAAGAAATCTTTGCGCTTTGACCCAGAGGATGTTTACGCCCTCCTGCATGGCCCTTATTCACCATACTATGATATCAGTTTTAAAACCTCCACCCACCTTGAGAAATTCTGGGAGAGATACAAAGCAGTGAGTAGCAGCCCTGAGTGGAAGTCTTTTGAGGCCACAGCGATATCTGAGACTGTGATAGTGAATATTATCTTTGACCACGAATCTATCCCAGTGGCTGACATTGAGTACTGGCTGAAGCGCCAGTGTGACATCCTCAAAGGACCAAGGAAACTCTACAATGGTGAATACTGGAATGGAGGATATCAGTTTGAGGTGAAACTGGTGTGTGTAGACAACACTGTGACACACTTACCAAACTTCCTATACATTGGAAATGAAAGAGGAAGGTGTTTCTACCGTGGGCAGCCCAAATGTTGCTTTAAGTGTGGATCCAGATAACACTTTTCATCAAGGTGTAACAAGATCAGATGCAGCCTATGCAAAGATTTGGGGCACCACCGAAATGAATGTAAGAACAACATTTTGTGCAACTTATGCTCAAGAAGTGGGCATTCATACAATGTGTGTCCCCATTCCCAACACAATCAAGCACAAGAGTATGTTCTGCAGCACCCTACAACAGAGTTGGATAAAGACCTGCACTCCGAGGCACAGATGCCAGCTGCAGTGAGGAGGGACACCATGGGTTTGCGTCCAATTGAGGAGGCTTTAAAGGAAATCCGCAGTCAAATCACAGTAGAGAGGATACCAGAAGTAATCCCCTCCCTTCTCAGACCGCACAGGACAAAAACTCCCAAGAGGGACCAGTGCACCAGGAGAGGCGTGAGATGGAGATGCCCCTTGAAAGCACAGAAGAACAAAGCCAGAAGGCACTCCCTGCTCCAGAACATCTAGAAGCAGTGGCTGATGATGAGGAAGCAGGAGGATCCACATGGGAGATTCAGAAGTCCCGGAAGAAAATTCCCACAGCTGCAAAGTCAGCAAGTAAGGACAACCCTCGTGCAGTTGAGCTTGTCCAAGAATTAAAAAAAAATTACCTTACTGCAGTGATTGACCGCCTAAAGATACGGAACATGTTTCAGCCACTACAAAAGTCCTGGGCTGATGGGGTGGAAGATCAGGAAGAAGAGGAACAGCAGGAAAAAGAGAAACCGAGTATCCGCGAAGCCCCAGATGCAGAAGCAACGAGGAATTCCCAGGAGGAACCATCTCCTCAAAACATCAACAGGATGGAGGTGGAACAACCCGCAGGATCCACTGTCATAGGTACAACCATTACCCCAAAGACGGACAGTAAAAGTGATAAAACTGTAGCTTCACAGGACGTGGAGATGAGGCCGCCTTCCAACAAAAGAGGGTCATCGCCTGGCAAAGGAACAACAAAAGAGAAAAAAAAACACAAATAGAGGACATGTGGAGTGTAACAACATCAACTCAGAATGACGCATCCCTCCCTCACCCCTCTAAAAGTAGGGTCTTTAAATGTTAACTCCATAAAAACCAGGAAGAGACAATCGCTGACATATAACGCTTTCAAGGACCTTGATTTTGACATTTTATTCCTGCAGGAAACCAGACTCTTGTCCCTTAGGGAAATTTCGGCAGTTTCCGCGGAATGGACAAGCGGTGCATCTTTTTGGTCCTACGGCCCTGACCTGTGTGATGGAGTGGGGTTTCTATTCAAGGGATATGACTTCCAGTGTGAAAAAGTGATTGATTTGAGCCCAGGCCGATGTCTTATCCTAGATGTGTCATTCCAGAATGTCAAGCACAGATTAATTCATGAGTATGGCTACCAAACGAAAAAACAAAGAAGGGATTTGTTTGGTTTGGTTAAACCTTTTTTATTTACATCCAAGTGTCTCGTTCTAGGGGGTGATTTTAATTGTGTGACCTCGAATCTAGACCGTGGCAACCGTAGAGAAGTATTGGAATATGATGTAGTGTTCCTAAATGATATGTGTAAACAGGCTAATTTAAGTGATGTTTATAGATTTCACAACCCAAATACTCCAGGATACACATATGTATGTGGGGAGAGAAACCCCAGAATAGACAGGTTATATGTTCGGAGCAATGTAAATACTGCCAGCTGCAGATTGTCACCTGTGGAATATTCTGACCATGCTATTCTACAGATAACCCTACACTTAGATTCCTCTGTGATTCTAGGTCGCAGTGTTTGGAAGCTGAACTCCTCCATGTTACAGGAGGAGACTGTAAGAGAAAGTTTCCTACAGTTCTTCAAGGACTGTGTACCCACACAAGTTCTGTATCCCAATATAGTGCATTGGTGGGAGGTCACTAAAAAAGACATTAAAAGATTTTTTAAGAAAACCTCAGGTCTAACAAACCAGGCGAGGTACAAGAAATATTTGGCCCTCCGTTCTAAATTGCTGCATCTGTATACGGAAATGCAGAATGGTCAAGAAGTGAATTCTGAGCAGAAAGGTGTGTTAAGGAAAGTATGAGGTTATTACAATATGAACGGTTATCCTCTTTAACAAATGAGAAGGATTTTGGTGGCTGTGGGATTTATTCTCCAGATCCCTTTGAAAATTGTAAAACCAGAACTAAAAAGAAGGTTATATGTGGCCTAAAAGATGCACAGGGTGGGTGTGTAACTAGTAAAGATGCACAGGGCCTTTGTGTAACTAGTAACGATGATATGCTTAACGTTGTCACTGAATATTATGCAGAGGTTTTTTTTAGCAAAAAACCTATTGATCCTGTAGAAATGGGCAATTATCTGGGATCTATTAACGTCCCATCAGTTTCTGAGGATGACCTGATAGGCTTAGACTCCCCAATCATAGCAAGGGACGTGTCTAACGCAGTTAAGACCCTTTTAGGTAATAAAACCCCCGGGGCAGATGGAATCACTGCTGAATTTTATAAAGTTTTCCGTGAGGTTTTAGCTGAAATATTGGCAAACGTTTATAATGCTTCTCTGGGAGGGATTGGTCTCTTTCACTCTCAGCGTGAATCCCTGTTAACCTTATTATATAAGAAAGGGGATCCGAAAGAATTAAAAAGTTGGTGGCCAATATCCTTACTAAACAATGATTATAAAATCTTAGCGAAGATCCTTATAAATCGGATGAGTAACATTGCTGAGAAGGTGATAACGAGTTCCCAATCCTGTGCCATTAAGGGAAGGAACATCGCTAACAATTTAATTAACATAAGGGAGATGTTTGAGATGGGCAGGAATGGAGGTCTATCAGGTTACCTGTTAAATCTTGACCAGGCCAAAGCCTTTGATAGGGTGGATCATGATTATCTTTTTAAAACGCTGTAAAGATATGGTATCCCAGATACCTTTGTGAAGAAACTGGCTCTGCTGTATGAAGGAGCTTATGTGAGACCGGTCATTAATGGCTGGGTAGGGGAATCTTTTCCCATAAAGTCGGGTGTTAGACAGGGCTGCCCGCTGAGCCCCCTATTATACATCTTCTCCATAGACCCCCCTTTAAGACACCTGGAGCAGAATAGTCACATTCAAGCCGTACCCTGTGAGGGTTCCCAACACGAGGGGCGAGTTACGTGCCAGCTTATGCAGACGGCGTTTCTATTTATGTTGCCTCAAAAAGTTCATTTGAAGGTATTAACCAGGAAATAAATAAATACTCAAATGTTTCCAACTCCCTGGTGAATCAGGATAAGTCTGTGGCCTGCTGGTTAGGAAAAGAGGAAACCTCTTTAGTCTACCTGAGGATATTCAGATAGACAATGCCTCTTTTAAAGTTTTAGGGATTTATTTTGGAAAAGAGAATTCCGGTGTTCACAACTGGAAGGAGAAACTGAACATCTGTAAGGTAACGGTAGAACGGTGGAAGAAGTGTAAATTCTCTTTTAGAGAAAAAGTTAAAATAATTAAGTTTTTTTTATACCTATTTTTGTGTATTTAAGTTTTGTATTTCCTCCCCCTGCGGAAATTATTGTTACTTTATATAGCCTTTTTTTCCAATTGCTCTGGGGAAATCGTTTGAACGTGTTTAAGCGAGACATTACTCATTTGCCGAGAGAGAAAGGCGGTTTGGGAATGGTGAACCCTGTATTATTTTTTTCTCTCATTTTTGTATGTTTTAATTTGCAGAATTTTCTCAACAGAGATGACCAGTTTTGGCATATATATTTTAGGAAGTGGGTCCCCCCCCTTAAAAACTGGCTAGATGGAAAACATGTTCGAATTATTGTAAAAGGGTATATATGCCAGAATATATGAGTACAGTATTATGTACACATTTTTAATAGATGTAAAATAACTGCTCTTGAAATTACTTCTGTTCCCAGGAAAAAAATTGTACTGGGTAGTATTGAGCAGAATATGTGTCTCACAATTAGATCTGAAACACTGTGATATAGACGACCAGACAGAGGCCTTACAGAATCTATTAGACCCGAGGATCCCTCTTGGGGTTCAGGATACCGTCTGGTTGACTTTCCGTGGGCGTCTTTATGTAAGAGCAAATTTAACATATAAAAACAGGATAGGAACTGCCCCCGAGGTTCCTGTGCTGGGATCTTGGAGACGATGGAGCACCTCCTCCTGGAGTGCCCCTACGCAGTGGAGATTGTGGGGGCCTGGCCCCTCGATTACGGAGCCAGATTTAGGGTCAAAACTATTGTGAGATAGTGTACGTTGTGTTTAGGGATCACTTGCAGGGTTACGGTGTGCACAGTGGTTAATCAATGCACTGTGTGAAATACAGGTTTGTGGATCACCAGCAGTCTTCTCCCCCAGAAAAAGGTTCTTGTGCCTGTAACCTGTGCAGTGGGACAGTTATAGAGCAGATAAAAGAAAATAAATGCAGTGGGAGAGAGACAGGTGGGATACAAAGTCCTGGGAGAGAATGGGGGCGGTTCAGAATAGAGTTTGGAAATATTTTCTGTATACAGTGTAAATAAGATGTAAAATTGTATAATTTTTAAATTTGTTTGTTGCTTTTGTATTGATATGTTTGTAAAAATTTTTTTAAAATAATAATAAATACGCTACATTAGATATAGACCCAGCACTGTGTGAGCCTGTCCCATATAATCTGCAGCCAGGAGGTCACCTTACATTAGATATAAACCCTGCCCTGTCTGAGCCTGTCCCTGATACTCTGCAGTCAGGAGGTCACCCTGCATTAGATATAAACCCAGCACTGTGTGAGCCTGTCCCATATAATCTGCAGCCAGGAGGTCACCTTACATTAGATATAAACCCTGCCCTGTCTGAGCCTGTCCCTGATACTCTGCAGTCAGGCGGTCCCCCTGCAGTAGATATAGAACCAGCACTGTGTGAGCCTGTCCCTGATACTAACCTGGCAGGTCAGTAGTCACCTTCACGTTAGATAAAACCAGCACTGTGTACCTGTCCCCTGTACTGCTGGCAGTCAGTAGTCACCCTGCATTAGCTATAAACCCAGCCCTGTCCGAGCCTGTCCCTGATACTCCGCAGTGGGGGTCAGTACATGATACATTGATCAGCGTATTACTTGGATGGATCCACAATCTTGTACATGACTCCGGCAGCCACGGCAGCGCTTGGAGTTCCAGTGGATAGAAAGTAGAGCTCACCTGTAAAGAGAGGTTGCAGAGACAGCCAATCAGAGTTAGCAAACCAATGAGTTCGAGAAGCGAGAGAATGCAGTGATTGTCTATATATATATATATATACACACACACACACACAGTGGTCGACAAATCACCCAAAAATCTACTCGCCGAACAAAAAAATCTACTCACCACCTAGTCCCGCCCCAACCCCGCCCCCAATACAATAAATAAACTTTTGTCAAAAACGAATGTTGTTCTTACTAGGAATTTATTCAATTCTCAGCAGGCAGGCAGCAATGGCGGCTGTGGTTGACTCCTGACAAAGCCGAATCCATGCGAAATGCATTGAGTCGTTACTGCCACTGCCGCCATTGCTGCCCGCCTGCTGAGAATTAGCGTCCGTCCGTACATGCGTTCCAGGCTAACCATTGCCGTCTTGCGTTCCAATCGCCGGAAGGGACGACACCGGAAGGGTGGAAGTGCTACAGACGGGGAGACGCTGGACCACAGAGAACTGTGCCAGACAGCAGAGGTCAGAGAAACTGATCGCATTGTTAGTATTACACGCTGGCACCCTTACCAATTATGTAAGTGTGTTTTTTCTCATATTTGGTTAATCTGCTTAATACACATAGATCGCACTATGGTATGTCCCCTTTGTCTTATTTTCATCTGAGAGCTTCATACCACTGAGGACCAGTGACCAGACATGATCAACTCACACCCCCATCCAGCACCATTATACCAAACTGAATTTGGAACTGCTTTATTCAATATTTTGAAATGTGAGTGTACATCTCGTAGAACATCTCTATCATATACCATTCCCATTCCGGACTATCTGCACTATTGTATGTTTGCTATTTTTCATTTTTTGGTGATATCTGCGCTCCCCAACTCCACCGCCTAGCACTTCACGGAAGAGAATCCCAGACCATCCTCTAAATGGGTTTTGAGCTGCATTTTGTACTATGACTTATTTTTTGGAGCATGAATATTATATTTTATTATCATATATTTTTTATCACATTTAATACACCTTATATCCCACTTCCTGATAAGAGCACCTTATTCGCTTTTCTTTCCTTCAGTGAATGGGTTAAGCCAGGGAGCAGAAGCTGGCCTGCTCATTTGGTGATGACCACCTGTGTGTTTGCAGAGGATGTGAGTCACAATGAGACTGCTGCAGTAGCTGCTTTGTAAAGGGGAAGCAGCATTAACATCTGCCTGCTTGTAAAATAGTACTTAATGACCAATTTAATTTGGTGCAAAGACATTAAGCATTGGCACCTACAGTATACACAAGGAAAAACAAAAATGCCCAAAGCTACTTCCAATGTGACAAAAATACACAGTGCAATACCTATATATCTCTTGTAAAAGGGTCATTTAGTTTAACCCTTTGGCCAAAGCGTCTTAAGCCTGCTGCCACTTCAAGGCATGACTGTAGCAGCTCCTAACACTCATCTGGGTTAAGATATATAGGTATTGCACTCTGTATTTTTGTCACATTGGAAGTAGCTTTGGGCATTTTTGTTTTTTGTTGTATACATTTAGCCACGCCCACTAGCACTCCTTTTGACACTTATATACATATATATATCTATTATCACCTCTTGTATTTTCTCTGTTCACATATTTTTTTAACTATATCCCCCCCCCCCTAAAGATTGAGCCCAAACTTAAATTAATATGGCTGCTACTGTATACCCCTCTCACTGACATTGATGGACCTCAAATAACTATGTCTGAGGAGATTAAGGTAAGACACTTTCTTCTGATGAGATCCCACATGGAAAGCCGCTCTGTGCTGCCTGAAGTGGAGCAAATGAGGATAAACAGTAGGAGTTGCCATATGAACACTCTACTTCAGGCTTCAGGCCTATTTAAAATCGAAAATGGCTAGTACAAATAAATAGAAATGAAGGTCAGGAGTGTGCTTTTGAAGGGCATCGCATGCAGCTCACTGGCCAAAATATGTCCTATTGGGGTGGGGGAAATGCTTCATTTGCCGGTGTTTATAATACTCATTGTACTAGTTCACTGAAATTGTTGGAACTTTTAAAAATGTAAATGATAAAGAATATTATTGTTGGCGACCTTGTTAGATGTTAGAAAACTGTAACATTTTGATGCAGCTTGTTAGCCATAGAAGTGAATGCAGCTTCAGACTTCCCTGAGTAATTGAAACAAAAAATGGGAAACATGTCATAAGTGTTCATTCATTTCTAAAGAAATGTGTCCTATACATCCTTACTATATACACTGTACTATTGTTTTAAGTGTAGCCGTGGCTGGTCCAGACTGCCTTTCTGCTTCCTGTCATGTAAGTCCTGATAGCTACAGGCTGTGGCAGACTATCCTAGGGGCATTGACCCCCCCTCATGTGGACTCTCTGAGTAGGGCTGCCACGTGTCCGGTTTTCAACCGGACAGGCTGGTAATTCTGATGCCTGTCTGGTATAAAATCGGGGTAATACTGGACACGTATGTGTCCGGTATTACCATTTTTGCGGTGGCAAGCGCGAGGGCAGCGGTCGGATGCGGCGGCAAGCGCGAGGACGGTGCTGCGGCAAGCGTGGCTGGAAGTGCTGGCCTGGTGCTGAGCCCGAGACTGGAGGCGAGGGCGGGCCCACGGACGGTGGCCGGGCACAGTCAGAAGCACTCGGGAGTGTCATGTGCAGCCTGTCCCTGATTGGAGGAGCGGACAGCAAATCAGAGGACAGCGGGGGCGGAGCCCACACCCCGGCAGCCCAGTGAAGTCTGTGTCCTGCCTGGAAATAAGGTAAGGAAACAATTTTTTTTTGGGGGGGGGGGAAATAAGATGATGGGGGGCCAGGATGAGTTGATGAGATGATGATGATGGGGGGGGGGGGGTAAGATGAAGATGGGGGATGGGGGGCCAGGATGAGCTGAGATGATGATGATGATTGGGGGCCAGGATGAGCTGAGGTGATGATGATGATTGGGGGCCAGGATGAGCTGAGATGATGATTGGGGGCCAGGATGAGCTGAGATGATGATGATGATTGGGGGCCAGGATGAGCTGAGATGATGATGATGATTGGGGGCCAGGATGAGCTGAGATGATGATGATGATTGGGGGCCAGGATGAGCTGAGGTGATGATGATGATTGGGGGCCAGGATGAGCTGAGATGATGATTGGGGGCCAGGATGAGCTGAGATGATGATGATGATTGGGGGCCAGGATGAGCTGAGATGATGATGATGATTGGGGGCCAGGATGAGCTGAGATGATGATGATGATGATGATGATTGGGGGCCAGGATGAGCTGAGATGATGATGATGATGATGGGGGGCCAGGATGAGATGATGGGGGGTCAGGATGAGCTGATGATGATGGGGGCCAGGATGAGCTGAGATGATGATGTGATGGGGGGTCAGGATGAGCTGAGATGATGGTGGGCCAGGATGAGATGATGATGATGGGGGGTGCATCAGAGAGGAAGTGCTAAATTATAGGAGTTCTCTTCCACCCCTCCTAGAGAGAGGAGGTGTGTGCTGCTTCTCCCGGCTGGGAGTGAGACATGCCAGTCAGTCCCTTCTGGGTTGACTAAGAGCAAGATTAAGCTGAACCAAGGCCTCAAAATTATACTAAGGGCCAAGCATCATCCAAAGGTCTGGGGACCCAGATCAATCCTCATGCATTCGCTGTACTGCTAGCAGTGGCTGCTACCAATAAATCACCCCTTTTTATATACCCCTGCCTGAGTTCTCAGTCTATTGGGTTGGGGTATGGATGGAATCTGTCCTAGGGGGGAACTGTCTCTGGAAATCCTGGAGCCTGCTAGAGCTGGAGGCGCTGACACCACGATCTACAAAAGCCTGTCCTGTTCCCCACACCATCGCGGACCACTCAGCTCTCCTGGACCCTCACAGGTATGACCGCACCACAAACAGCAGTAACCTGTAGCATATCTTCCAGAGAGGGGGGGAAACTGTGTTACATAAGTTACTCCTATTTCTCCATATATAACCGCTTCCTATAATTCCTCCTATTGATACGGTGACGAGACGTCCCGGTTTAGCTGGACAGTGACGGTTTTTAAGTGTCTATCTTGGCAGTTTTTTAAATGTCCTCCGTTTTGCAGAGGAGAAGGGGGCTGCAGTGGGCTCCTCTGACCATCAGGTGGCGCTGCAGTGTGCTCTCACTGAGACGGAGGGGGAGAGAGGCACACATTGGGGGGTAGGGAAACCTGAGAGAGGAGAGAGACTGGGGGAGAAGGAAAGAGATAAAGTGTGTGAATCTATTTATCCAACTGGGGGGAGGGGGGTGGGCACACAGAGGGGGGAGTGAGAGAGACTGGGGGAAGGGGAAAGAGACTGGGGGGAGGAAGAGCGACACGGGGGAGAGAGACATTGGGAGTGATAAAGAGGCTGGAGAGAGCGGGAGAGAGGGACATTAGGGGAGGGGGGAGAGAGAATAATACAGCATAAATGGGGACGCTATTAGACAAATACTGGAGATTAGGTGAGGGGTATAAGCCCCCAATCAGGTCTCAGCTGTCCCAAGCATGGGGATTGATATCAGTCTTTATGTTTGTAATCCATGTGCTGTAGAGCATACATAAGTGCTGGGGAGACTCTATCAGACAATCTGGACAAGGTATAATAGTACCAATAATGCTGAAAGGCTTACTCAAAGCTCTATATATGCCATAGAGGTATTGAGTAAATCCCCAGCAGAAAACAAGGGTACATACCGTATCTGCCAGTGTCAGTCTCCCTTCGCAGCACAGCTCTGTGTCAGCTGGATGCGTGCATCACGCTGGGTTTAGTATGAGAGGAGGGTGGTCCCGGAGGTCCAATGACGGTGCACTGCTCAACAAACGACGGGGGCTGCAGCCAGTTGAAATAAAAAAGGTTTATTTAAGTGGTCAGAGCGAAGTACATGGTGACTTTGACGCGTTTCAGGACATAGCGTCCCTTTATCAAAAATTTGTTGTGCTCGTGATCCCCGCTTAGGCATATTAAATTAAATGCTCGGGGGGATCGAATGGAGGGCCCTGCAAATGTTTAGCTTTATGGGATTCAATGACGGTTGTAGTTCTGCATCGCTGGATGCAAGCGCAGCCGCACGTTAGACGCCGCTGGGGCACATTGTACC
Source organism: Ascaphus truei (assembly GCA_036426205.1). Lineage (NCBI taxonomy): Eukaryota > Metazoa > Chordata > Amphibia > Anura > Ascaphidae > Ascaphus > Ascaphus truei. The sequence continues at coordinate 14,717 of WSYH01007621.1, forward strand.
TGAGTCACACGACAACCATCGCAGGCGCTCATGCTGAAGCAGTGGATGAAAGGATAGGCGTAGGGGGAGAAGCGGTATGCGAGTGCAAGGGGGGAGGCTTTTTCTTCGACAGGGTCATGTAGCTAGTATGCACAAGCAGGACGTTTGCGGCCGCCCCCGCGTAGCGTGGTTATAACGCTATCCTGATAGGCGGGAATCGCGGAGGTTTGCTCTGTACCTATGAGTATGCATATAACCAGCGAGATGAGCTCTACTGCCGATGAACAGTAAATGATCGCTGCCTATTGCCTCTATTAGTAACCGCGGTCTCACCTATAACTTCCGTCTGCCACTTATCAGGAGCTCCGATATAACCGCAATCCCACTCTATGGGATACTAACTACATATAGTGCAGAGGAATATAAGCACATACCATCTACATGCCTTTATATAAACTACTACGTCTCTTTTAGTTGCTCCTACAATGCATCAATGATTAGAGATGTTCCCAAGCCCTCCTCTCTCCTATGCGGACTGTTGGTATTATAGTTCGTATAACATCAGCTACGCTCCAATGTCTCTGCATTCCATAGTGAGGATCTAGTGATCTCCCGCCCAGTGTACAAAGGAGATCTTCTAGGGCACCAGTTGTACTACTTCCTGCTTATAGGAGAAGGTTTTATGATAGCTGGTTGTATATATCTATGGATGAGATAGGAGGAGTCTGAAGGGTTAGCAGCGGTTATATAGAGCAATAGATGGCTAATCATTAGCGAGCCCGGTGTTCCTATAGGGGGCAAAGCAATAGGTCGGCGTCTCATAGGAAGCGTCATCTATACTAGAGCTACGGGGAGCAAAAACTGTTTTGTGCTGACGCACCCTGTCCTCCCCCATTGGAATCTGCGACCCCCTCCCACACGCCATTACATTCATCCGCGTCAGATGACGCCTGCTGGGCGTGTGAAGTCAGGTCACATGTGCCGCGGCGTCTATTGACGCTGCGTTGCCATGGCGATGCAATACAAACGCGCTGAATCACGTAAGGTAAACATTTGCAGGGGCCTCATGCGATCCCCGGCCCCATTTAATTTAAATGCCTGGGGGAAGAGCACGGGCCTTGCAACTCCCGCGCCCCCAGCCACAATCTCCCGCCCCCCCCTGCCGGGGTCGTACCGCCACCGCTGATATAGAGCAATAGGAGGAATTATAGGGAGCGGATATATGGGTCAATAGCGATTTTAAAAAGTAAAAACCGGAACACAAAAAAAATGTATAAAACAAATTACATCACTTAAAAATAAATATTACAATGGTATTTGTCAATAGGAGAGGAGGGTGGTCCCAGGAGTCCAATGACGGGCACTGCTCAAGAAACGAGGGGGCTGCAGCCAGTTGAAATAAAAAAGGTTATTTAAGTGTCAGAGCGAAGTACATGGTGACTTTGACGCCGTTTCAGGACAAAATCCTCCTATTGCTCTATATCAGCGGTGCGCGACCCCCAGGGGGGGGCGGGAGATTGTGCTGGGGGGGCGCGGGCAGTTGCAAGGCCCCGTGCTCTTCCCCCAGGCATTTAAATTAAATGCCGGGGGATCGCATGAGGCCCCTGCAAATGTTTACTTACTGTGATTCAGCCGTTTGTATTGCATCGCCATGGCAACGCAGCGTCAATAGACGCCGCGGCACCATGTGACCTGACGTCACACGCCCACGCAGCGTCATCTGACGCGGATGAAGGTAGGCGGGGGGGGGGGGCGCGAGTGCCAAGGGGGGAGAGACAGGGGGCGCAGCACAAAAAGTTTGCGCTCCCGTGCTCTATATAACGCTTCCTATAACGCCTCCTATTGCTCCATATAACCGCTCCTTATAATTCCTCCTATTGCTCTATATAACCGCTCCCTATAACTCCTCCTATCTCTCCATATAACCGCTCCCTATAACTCCTCCTATTGCACCATATAACCTCTCCCTTCCATATAACCCCTCCCTATAACTCCTCCTATTGCTCCATATAACCGTTCCCTATAACTCCTCTTTAGCTGTGCTCCTTTTGGGACTCCCCAAAATAAAACATCAAAACAGTGGTTTACTGCCCTAATGTGAAAAGCCCTATAAGAAAGTATTTGCAAATTCACTGTAGTGCATGTGATCAAATAAATTATTTAGGACCATATATCAGCAATATGTTCAATCAAAGGACCCCTGTAGGTCCTCATAGTGATGTGTTTAAAGGCTTGAAGTGACCTAATGATAGTGGCCTGGTTAAAGGGTCAGTCCCATGAAGGACCAAAGTGAGTTAAATGGGCCTCCCCCACTAACCTACATAGTTTCACTTTATCGTGGTGCGGTGTATCTGTCCGGTGAACGTGTAAGTTACCTGCCTCGTCCTCGCCAAATGATATGATGTACGGGAAGTAGCTGTTGATGAGTTTGGGGAAGTTGCAAGTGAGGGCCTTTCCCATGCAGATCTCTGTGTAATGCCACTGCCCTGTGTCTCCATCTTCTGTTAAGGACATCAGACGCCTGGAGCAGGGAGAGAGAGAGCACACACAGACACACCACATGGGTGAGAAGTAGAGGGTGAGATGAGAACCCCAGACACACAAGCAGACGACACTCAGCGGAATGCTTATGGGATCATGTCTATAAGTATCTGTGCCGCGTATATATATATATATATATATATATATATATATATATATATATATATAACACACACACTTATATACACACACACACACACACCTCTAAATCTCAGAACAGACCACAACCAGCACACTTGTCTTGGCAACCACGTTAGGCTGGACCCTTTATGTTTTGACCAAAAGATTTAAATAAATTACCCATATATATGAGACGAAACAATATATAGAAATAAACTAATTTGTCATATTGGATGTGTATTGGGGCTTCTCTGTATACTGTAATATAGACACATAGATATGACATGCTGTTGTCACTTGTAAAAAAAAAGAGATAACAAATATATTCATATGTATGTGTTTATAATATATATATAGGTGTGTGTGTGTAAATATCTGTCCTTGGCTTGGGATCCCCTAGGACCTGCAGTTTATTTATTCTGGACATGGTCTGCGGGGTATATAATAGTAAGTGGGAAAGGTACTTGCCAACATACAAATGAGGCCGGCATGGCAAGAAAGGCCTCAACCCCCAAATATGGAACACACCGAAAAGCATTGGCCCTTATTCTCCGGAGGCTGGGTTGTCCCTGGGCTTGACAGTGTGCAGGATGAAGGCGGAGAAGGTGCTAAAAATCTCTTGAGGTTAAACCAAAACTGTCATTCAAACCTAAGTCTGGCTACCTACAACTGCCGGACTCTCTCCAGTGAAGCAGAATTGGAATACAAACTTCAAAAGATTAAATGGCATATAGTTAACCATAGTGAAGTAAGAAGAAATGATGAAGGCCTTATTGAGCTCAAAAGTGAATACCTATTATATTACAGAGGCACAGATAATGGAAGAATCAGTGGAGAAGGCTTCATCGTTAACAAGAGATAGAGAAACAACATAGTAGAGTATGAAAGCTCATCAGAAACAGCAGCCAGAAGCGTCATTTAGTTGACAAAGAGCTACAGGTTTCAAATAATCCAAGTGTTTGCTCCAACACCAAGTCACACAAACAATGAAGTGGAAATCTTATGTAATCCCCCTCCTTGTGATGGCTACTAATGTAATATAGGGAGTTACTAGTAGGCAGTAGATGTTAGGCTCCACCCTGTGATGAGAGATGGAACTACGTCAGAGGAGATGTGAGTCAGAGGGGGACCATTGAGAGGGAGGTTCCAGAAGGAGAGGAGAGCAGGAGCCTCTAGAAATAGAGGCAGTAAAGGAGAGATTAGACCCCTCTGTTGATTGTGTTTTAGTTAGGGACAGTACCTTAACAGTTAGCATCCCTACAACATGGACAGAAGATATATGCAGTTCCCAGAGAGGGAATGCAGAGATGGCATGGAAAACTGTTTAGAAAGGGCTCTGGGATGTTTGGGTAACAGCCCCACTAACGGATCTCCATATACAGAGTTTATAGCCCCTGAGAAAGTGGCAGTTTCCTGCATGTAAAGGAGGGTAATAACAACCTCCCCAGAACAGGACAGAATCTCAGAAGGGGCCCGAAATAGCAGGATCACATGGATAGTGCTAATCAAGCGAAACAAGGAGGGGGGGGGGGAGCTGGTCCAATACAATTAGTTCTCTCAGTAAGAAGTGTATGTACTTCCCAGGAGTGTTGACAGGGCACCCTAGCAGAACTATGTTACGAGTGATAGCAGTATGAATGAAACAAGGTACCACCATGTCAATCTTATTGTATATGGAAATTATGTGTTCCCATGTCTGGGAACATGAATAAAGATTGAAGTTGCACAATAAAAACTCCTGGCGCCCATCTTTTCCATTGCCCAGCTGACCACATCCAGCACCCTAGGACCAGATAATGCTATGCTGATGTTAAACACACCACTACAACGATGTAGCCTCCCTAGGATGCCGGGAAGGATCTAACATGAAATCAGCCAACTTAAAAACAAAGGAAATTGTCACCTCAAGATTGTTATGGGAGATTTAAATGCAAAGTTTGGTGCCCAGCAGAAAGACGAAACATAAGTTGGTTAGTATGATTTTGGTAATAGGAATGAGCGTGGAGACAAATTGGTGGAATTTGCAGAATGTGAAAACATCTACATCATGAATTCAGTCTTCAAGAGGAATCCAAATAGAAAATGGATATGGAATGAACTCAATGGAACTAAAAATAAAATTGACTATATCCTAGCGAACAAGAAATACATGATTGAAGACTGTATAGTCCTTAATCATTTTAACACAAGGAGTGATCATTGATTGGTTCACTTCAAATTACATCTGCATGCGAAGATTGAAAAAAAAAAAACCAATTAAAAAGAAGACAAAAACCATCAATATTGACAACCTCAAGAACAACATCAGAGAATTTCAATTAGAACTGAAAAATCACTTCAGCTTACTCAAAATGCATATGAACAGTTTAACAAATGATTATGAACAACTTCTGAAGATTGTAGTTGAAAGTTCATTAACAAATGCAGGAATTGCTAAAAAAAAAACATATCCGATGAGACAAAGCACTTACTAAGGAGACGACATTAAGCAGTCCCAAAATGTAAAAACAAGGAATTCAATATGCAGAGCTTTGCAAGACAATCCACAAACGTATCAGTGAAGATGTAAGAAAATGTCACTGTGATATGGAGAGGAAGACTATCGAAGATAAAACCTTAAAGAAGTCAAAGTAGCGACTTATGACTGGGAAGAAGCAAATCATCGCACTCAAACAAGAGAATAGATCAACCGTAAAAGACGGTGCACTTATCATAAAGAGAGTTGTGGACTTCTACATGACATTGTACGAGAACACAGACCACAGGGCATAATCCAGCAGAAGATGAGCGAAAAGAAACTACCAATGTTATACTAGGCATCTTTCCAGAAGAAGGGTCAAAAACAATCAAATACACAAAGAATGGGAAGGCCCCTAGGAAAGATCGAATTCCAACTGAAATCTTAAAAGAAGCTGGGGAGAAGTAGAGAAGATTCTAGCAAAACTCTTAACATGCGGTTTGAAGAAAAGGAAACGTCCAAAACACTGGAGAAATTCTATAATTCTCCTCATCCACAAGAAAGGAGACAAAGACCCTAAGAACTACAGACCAACCAGTCTACTGCCAATAACTTACAAGATGTTTACACAGATGCTCACTAATCAGTTGCAACAGACTGCCTGGCCCAGAGAAGGAGTGGGATTTTGCAGTGGATACTGTCATGATAATGTCATGAGATATGTATTTTAATCCATCTTGTTCTTCAGGGGTTAATGGGTTACAATTGATTTAAAAATATAATATGTTGGGTTTGTAACAGGTCAGGACTTTTTCCGGATTTGTGCTTGTCTTCAAAGAGAACTTAACTGGGGGGCAGGGGGGTTGTATGGAGCTGATAGTCTCAAGATAAGGGCAGTTGTCTTGCTAGAGATGGGAATAAAATATGTCTCTCTTGACAACTTTAGAACCAGGATCCTTTTGGAGCTAGCTTCAAAAGCATTCTCTGGAGGGTTCTACAAGTTCAGGGTTTGTGGCTAAGAAAGTATTCAGCCCAAGAGTGACTTTTTTCAAAATGAGAATATCATGTGACGTCATCGCCTCTGCATAATAACAGGTACATATTTGTAACCGTGACAAGAAGACAAATCAAACCGTACCACACGCTACATGGGTAGGAGGTGTTAAGGATAGATATCCATTTGTTACTAAAATTTACATTGTAAATATTGAGGTTGAGACCCCAAAAATAACTAGTGCTGCAGAGCATATACCCATTGATACAAAGAAAATATATTGTAATAATTCACTGCAAACCGGAACACATAATGTTCTTGATGCATGCTTGGAGCTTAGGCATTAACCCCTAGATGAACCACGGTTAAGCAAGGGTAAAGAGAGTTGTATGGGAGATGTCCTAGGACCCCCTCAGACCTCTGATATACACCAAGACCAAAATAAACCAATGGTAGTGGGGCAGCTCACTTTAAAGCATGATAGTACTCACATATGTCCATGTATATTTCCGGGTCTGTGTGCTCCAGCTGAATGGAAGCAGAACGAAATCACCTTGTACCGAGGGGAAAGATGAGTCAGCTTAGCTGCGCCGCGGTCAGGGTGACGTCAGTCAGATTATATATTACCGTGGTGGCCTGTAACTGCGAGGTCCTCTGCCCCTCTTGCTTTCGCGCTCTGGATACCTCCGATTTTCTCCCACCCCTCCTGGTGGGTCCCTTCCGTCTGCTTCTGGAAACGGGGGTTTGGCGTGTCTGGCCTCTGTGGGACCTAAAAAATCACTTACAGAGCCCTCAGTGTTATCAGAGAAATCAGTATCACTCGTTGGCACACCCGATCTGTAGGCAGGCTTCCTGGCACGAGCGGGTTTGCGTCTCTGTCCCCCTCGACCTGTGTTCGGTTCCCCTAGACCCAACAGCCAGCGGTAGACCTTGCGTTCTTTATAGTCAGTTTTTACAAGTCTCAACTTTTCTTTCTTATATTTAATAAGATTGTCCCTGTATATGTCAATTGTAGTCTGGATCTTATCCGTCCAATTGGTATTTGTGTCAGCTATCAGTTTATCACCATGCTGACCCTGGATGACATCCACCTCATGTTTAATTTTATCAATTTCCTTGCTGGATTGCTCTATCACCAATATCATAAGATCACTAGAGCATTTGTTGAGAATGGCAATCCATTTTTTACAAAAAATCAGGGTCATTGCGTCCTATGGTGGGCTGGTTCCTGATTCTGAACCCAAGTGGGAGTAGTTTCTCCTTGTGGTAGTGTGATAAAGTTACTCCATGAAGGAAAAAATCTACCTCTCGTTTCTTAAGTTTTATGAGATCGTTGTAAATATCTACTGGCTTATCAGGTCCCAAAACAGCTTCAAAAGACTCCGTGTACCGTATTTTGGCTATCTCTGCATCACTGAAACTGGCAGTGTCTGATAGTGTAGTAAAAATACCCGCAAATTCCGCAAATTCCTCCATATGAAATGGATGTATGTAAGTTCAATTAAAGTCCAATATGCTGTATATAGTGATGTTCCCAAACTCACAGCTAAAGTACGGGTAATGAACAATTCAGGGTGGTGCACACAACTCATAAAGAAGTTTATAGTTAGGTATGGAGATTAGCACTCACGGTTTTGTAGCAGGAGGCAGATGCTTGTCCCATAAGGAGTATGTAGACAAATGGAGACCAGGGGATCCTGATAGCCAAAAAGAGACAGCACACTGCAGGAATGTGTTACATAGTAGATGAGGTTGAAAAAAGACATATATACGTCCATCAGGTTCAACCTATGCTAAATTTAGATGACAGATACTGTATAGTATATTTGCACTTGCAGTATATTGATCCAGAGGAAGGCAAACAAAAAACCCCAGTGACATATCATCCAATGATATCTCATAAGGGGAAAAACCAATTCCTTCCTGACTCCAAATATTGGCAATCAGATTACTCCCTGGATCAACATCCTTCCCAAGTTTACTTATTTGGTATATCCTTGTATACACGTTTTAGCAATAGGCAAACCTAACCAGAAATTAACCCCTGGAGTGCCAGAACACAACCACACATGCAATAGCACTGTGCCAAATGGGGACAGGTCTCTCAACTGACCGATATTACACCCCAAAAGGTACAGTACTTAGCTATTAACTTGGTATCTATTCAGAACATAGTTATAGCAGTGTCATACTATATACCAGTACAAGTTTCATCAATACTAGTATACAGCATACCTCAGACATCAACCACTGTAGATGTTTATGTACCAGGCACCATACACCCTATTCAACACACCACCTATGTATAGGGAGGTGACGGAAACATAAAATAGGTGCACTTAGACCAAGATTTGTTCTATACAACAACTTTAATATGCTTAAGCTGCCATCACGCAATAGCACAGCATAGGTCCCATACTTAAGAGCACCAACTAGTATATCCTACTGGGGCACTGCATGAGTGGCTCTAACTGCTGACAATCCACTAGAACTCTAGTCAATTCACTCTATACGAGGAACACTAGGGCCAGTGAACTACCCTAACACTGGACATTAATCCAAATATGTACACTCTTCTGGATACATCAATCCAATAGAGACACACACACTTGGAATATTTAATCCTTGTTTTATACCCCAATATTTTAACGTTATGTCAATAAAAAAGTTATTTTAAATAATCACCATATCATTTAGGAATAGAGTGCTACCACTAGGGGCTCTGTCTGTCTCTTTTGTGTATCTATATCCTTGTATACCTTTCCTTTCTAAGAAGATATTCAAGCTTTTGTTTATTTAATCATAACAATATATACATACACATCGAAAGAAGTGAATGTAAACAAAGCATTTTCTTGTATCTTAAAAGACGTGGTGTGTGTATGTGTGTATATGTAATTATTATAACTATCCTGCAATATATAGATACATAGATGATCTTTTGATATACAGAATGATTATAAACACTAAAGTGGTTCATGTTACGTTAAGGAAACCTTTGCATTACATGGACAGCTGTTCTACTCTTTGATTCCTAGTACTGTATATAAATCATAATTAAGAATGTGTGTGTATTCCAGATGATAATACAGACTTCTGAACAAATGACATACAGAACAATCCTCCCAGTGATTGAAATATTTAGTTTTGGCATATCCAAGAGAAGCTGGGCTTGTTTTAATTTACTGTATATTTAGAAGTGCAATCCCACACAACCATATGTGGACCCCTCCCCCCCCCATTAACCCTTTGAGTGCCGGAGGCCTGCAACACCAGAGGGCCACAGCCCTTACAATCATGTGTCCAGATCTCCGAAGCGGTGACGTGATCGTTTCATCACTGATGACGGAACGGGACGTAGTAGCTACACCCATGAGCACTCAAAGTGTTAAACATGTCACTACCATTAGTGCACTTTGCTCCTCTGAGGGACTGACCCCTTAAACATGTCACTGGGGAGGACTGCACCTTTTAATGGGGGGCTATTAAACGTCCAACGCTGTGCTAATGACAATATTTTGCATGATTACTGTGCACTGAATCTGTGTCTGCACGTTGTGTTTTTTGTTAAATAAAATATAAGATGAACACCCCTGTGAATTGTGCTTGACTGTAACCTTCTAAATGTCTGACAAATGACAGATTCATTGTATGTATGACAACAGACTTAGCCATTCAGACCGATCTGTGTCTTAATGCTCTATCTATCTATCTACAGTATCTATCTACAGTATCTATCTATCTATCTATCTATCTATCTATCTATCTGTGGGGGTACTACAGAGCATTATGATTGGTTAATTATGTTTTATGCTGGTTCTTTGTATCTCTCATGTTTATTAAAATATGGTACTTTTTTAATATTTATTTACAAACGTAAATGTTTACTTCTTGCTTTAAATGTATTGGTTCTATTTATCAAATAACTGTTATAATAATATTATCATTATTATTATTATTATTATTATTAAATAACTGTTACAAACAGTGTCTAAAGAGTAGTGTCACCTTGTATAAAAGGATGGCAGTCTCCTATATTAAAGGACAGTACCACTAAAAAAATTGTAATTGTAGTGCCCTGTTATTAAACTAGAGGATGTTTGTATGAAACCTATAAACATGTACACCAGCCTCTGAATTACAGACGTTTTCAGTGCTTTTCCTACAAACATAAGCTGAACTTCCCCTATAAAATGCACGAGTGGAACACTCTAGATAGGCAGTTAAGTGATTGGTTCTCTGTGTCCATGACAACAGCCTCAACCAACCAGAGCATTCTCTGTCTGAAAGATCCACACCGGACATATCCGCAGGGGCAAACAGAGCATCCTTACTGGTTTCCCATAGTCAATGAAAATGCTTTTGCACTCATAATCAAAGATATACTTGCGGGTGCTTAGCTCAAAAGGAAGAATACCCAATATCCAAATGTCAAAACACTGAAATACGGGACAATTATGCGTCCCGGTCTACCTTAACGGGACCAGTCAATGAAATAAGCAACAATCACGTACACTGCCTCCTCCTCCTCCGCTGGTGCGTGGCACTGCCTCCTCCTCCGCTGGTGCGTGGCACTGCCTCCTCCTCCGCTGGTGCGTGGCACTGCCTCCTCCTCCTCTCGCCGCTAGAAGGCAGCGCAATGCACCAGCGCCCCCCTGCTGGTATACCCATGTCCTGGTCGGTGCCTATAGTTGGGTCCGCCCATTGGGCGGCGAACCGCTTGCGTGATGTCACAGCCCCGCCTCCACCATGCCTCCCTGTTGCACACGTCATAAAAAAAATCTTACAGGCCACTAATTGCTCTAGCTACAGGTGCGTGCGACGCCATGCGCTCCGTCGCACGTGCGCCTACTATATCCGAGGCCTAAGGCTGCGCTTATAGTGCCACCGACAGCGACGTTGTGGCAAAACAAATGCATTGCCGCCGTTGCGTGCGCTTATAGTAAGTGCGACGTGATGGAGCGTCGGTTTGGTTGCGATCGCTGGAAGTCATCTCTATTTGATTTTTCCAGCGACCGTCGCCTGACCGTCGCGTCGCCGGTACTATAAGCGTAGCCTTAGAGAGGAGGGGTGGGAGAGTTTGAGAGAAGGGGTGGGGAGAGTTTGAGAGAAGGGGTGGGGAGAGTTTGAGAGAAGGGGTGAGGAGAGTTAGTGAGGAGGGGGAGAGAGAGTGACAAAGAGAGGCTCAAAAATTGTAGGTAGGCCACTGCCTCAAAACCAACAGCTGGGAGCTTCATGACTGGTTTGATACATAGAAAGCATATTGTAGGACATGTATTTGTATGTGCCCAATGTTGGAAGGTACTGCGAGAGGCTTCCTACCATGATTTGTGCGGCTATGCTCTGACCATTTTGTTGGTACAGTATGCTAGGCTACATGCATCGGGTTTCTTTTGACAATTATGCAGGCACATGCAAATAAACTATACCCATTTATAAAAGTAAGGTCAATTTAGATTAACCACTGTTATTATTTTTGTGAGATTATTAATTCTATTCAGTTGAGTTCACTTTTTTTAGTAATTGAAAGGCATTCCGATATATACAGTATAATTGAAAAAAATCACGTTTTTTGTTCCTAGGGGGGGGGGGGGGTTATTTTTCTTTGCCATTGCTTAACCTAGAATTCATTCAGGAAATAAATTGGATCTTCTGTAAAAGGGATCTTGCCTTCATGTGAAGACTTAAGTAAATATTATGCCTATATTCAAGTTTAGGAGACAGTGGATTAGTGTTTTATTTTAAATTGATATTGGGTTATTAGTTGTACTCATTACACAGCTCGCGGGACACATGAATGCAGTTGCTTTAATCGTTTTTCTACCTTGTTCTGATAAAGGTTTCTTTATGCAAGTACAAGTACAAGTACATGAAATATGAAAAGAACTAACTCCTTTACCTCCCAAATCTCCACTATAAGAGCTTCCATATGTTGCCATGTATAAATGTCTATACGTGTATACAGTGCTGTAACTTCGGTTACCTCGTCCGGCGTCGTTACTTCGTCCCTCGACGTCACGTCATAACGTTGCTGCATCACGTCACGTGTCGCCATGATGCTGCGATGCGGATGGATGAGGGCTGCACTCAGAAGCCCCTCTCTCCCCCGGCAATCAGTTTTATTGCTGTGGGGAAGAGCGTGAGGAGATTCATCTCGAGTCCAGAGGGAGGCAGGAGTCTCCCTCCGGCGCCACCCCCCCCTTCCCCGGTGCCAGGACGTGCCCGGGCAGTAGTTACACCACTGCATGTATAAATGTATACATGACATCTCTTTTTGATTTTTTTGTCTTGTTTTGTTTTTGCAGCTTAGGTCTCACATGACATAAATTATGTCATCATCCCTTGGTTACATAATTGTAATACTTTGTTCACATTGAACATTCACTATATTGACACAGATTTCTTCTGAAATTTATAAATTTAGACCAAGTGGGATTTCACACAAACACACACGGTTAACTAGGTGTTTTTGCACCCGGGGGAAGTCACTCCAACTGCACCCCACACACATCACTGTGACACACAGCATACTTACACATACAGTAGTAACAGACTCACAGCAGCATACATATACACACTGATATACAGCAGCATACTTAGGCTGAGTCCCCGCTGGCGCTGAGCGCACTCATGCTTGGAAAGCGCTCCAAACATGAGCGCCGGGTGTCCTGCATGTACGCGCGTGCGGGAGGAAGGGGGAGGGGCATTGCAGGTAGTTGAGCGCACGGGAAAGTATAGTTATTTTTGTTTACTTAAGCGTCCAGCGCGGGTGATTGGGTGCGAGCTACATATAGCTATATATGTAAGTAACCGCCGCAAGCGCCGCCCGCTCAGCGGGGACGCAGCCTTACACTTAGTGAAGCAGACAGACACACAGCATCCATACACACACTGACAGACACACAGCAGCATACTTAAATTTAAATGTAATTTATCAAGGATAAAGAGACATCGCTCGAAACGCGTAGGTACGTTTTTTTTTATCCATGTTAGCTATCAATAAACTGATTTTTATGGGAGTTACCCCTGGATCACTGGATTTCTTCATGGTTTGCTGGTTGTGCTCCGTTTTTCTCAAACTTACTGCTGGATCTTTTCGTCACACGGATGCTGCACACCCCGGATCTGCTGGTCACAAGAGGAGGCAAACAACAGGTTATAGGCTTTAGCCTTTATATATGATGTTTTCCTTATCATTACATTATGGACATTGTGTAAGGGAGGCGGTTATTGTGCTGCTATATGTGGGGATCCTTGAGACCGCACTAGTCGCTCATTCCTCCCTACCTGACCGCATATGGATGTATACTGATGACAGGAGAGAGATATCTGGATCCATTTATGATTACTGTTGAAAGGCTTCTACTGAGCACACAAGGAGTCTGAGCACCATCCCATATTGGACTTTGCTCTTTTTTTTTTTTTTTTTAACATTTTTATTAGGAAACAGGCAAATTTACAGGCATATTTCACATCGCAATATCCTAATACACTTTGATTTTCAAATTTTCTATGTTGGAGGGGGGGGGGGTGTACCGCCAAGAGTGGCGCGACCTCTGGGTCACCGGGTGACCGGGGGAGCGAGAGGTCTGAAAAAGAGAGGGGGGGGGGGCGGGGGGGGGGGGGAGGGGGGGGGGGATAGAAATGGGGGGGGTGAGGGGTGAGCCTCCCCCACCCCGCAGACTCCAGCATCCTTCAGGCTGAGGTCTGAATGGTCATAATTTCTTCTATCGGCTTCTCTTGGGTGTCAGTGAATCTCCCAGGGTTCCCATATTTTGTAGTGGCTTGCAGTCTTGCGTTTGAGAAACGCCGTCAGACGTTCCATGAGCATTACATCGTCTATTCTTCTCTTGACCGCCTGAATGGAGGGGGGAGAGATCTTTTTCCAGGAGAATGCCACAGCACACCTAGCCGCGGTAAGGATGGAGGAGATTAATTTTCCTACCGGGCGGTCAATTTCCTCTATTGGCCTGCCCAGGAGGAAGGTCAGTGGATCTGGGTCTAATGTGAGGCTAGTTACCTCTCGGATTAAAGTTTGAATAGAAAGCCAAAATGTTTGGATTTTTGGGCATGACCACCAAATGTGTGCCATGTCTCCTCTCTGTCCACAGCCTCTCCAACATAGATCTGAGACCAGGGGGTAGATTTGCTTTAATCTAACTGGGGTAAGATACCAGTGGAACATGATTTTGTAGATATTCTCTTTTGTCGTGGTACAGATGGAAGTTCCTGAAGCAGCGTCCCATATATCCTCCCAGTCTTCTCTATCTATATCTATACTCAGTTCCGCCTCCCACTTGGACATGTAGTCATGGGTGGAGGGGCCTGCTGATCTCTCCATACCAGCGTATATGTTAGAGATCAATGCTTTTTGATGTGTACAAGTTCGGCAGAGCCTCTCAAAGTTGGTGAGGGGAGGATACTCAAATTTTGGGGACAATTTTTGGAGATAATGTCTAATTTGGAGATACTTAAATGGACTCAATTCTGGGGCCTCGTGTTTTGTTCGTAATTCTTGGAAGTTCAGCAGCCTTCCATCGCTCAATAGGTCGGCGACCACCCTAACCCCCTTCAGATGGAAGTAGTCGAATTGTTTTGGTTCACATCCTGGGGGGAAATGGGGATTGTTGTGGATCGGAATAAGCAGAGAGCCCGGAGCAGTTAGTTTAAACTTTGATCTGCATTTCCGCCAAACTTCCCAAGTGTGTCTGGTGGCACCAAGGTCGAACCTACGGGGTGGTCTATCCCCCTTGTCTATGCACCAAAGGTGGGCCTGCAGAGAAGGCGTTTTTACGTAGTGGGATTCAATATCTCGCCAGCAGTAGAGACCCGGGTCTGCGTTCCACACTACGGCTTGCCTCAACTGGGCCGCTAAATAATACTTTGTGATATCTGGGACACCTAGGCCCCCTCTTTCTCTTGGCGTCAGGAGGACCGATCTGGCAACCCTGGGCCTTTTGCCCTTCCAGATAAAGTTAAACATTCTATTCTGGATGTTTTTAAGTTCAGGGCTGGGAACATGGATCGGGAGTGTCTGGAAATAGTATAGCAATCTGGGGAGTATATTCATTTTTACTGAGATCATCCTTCCGATCCATGAGATCTGGTAGTCTTCCCATTTGTCCAGGTCTTTTTTGATTTTCCCGAACAAAGCCGGGTAATTATATTTGTACAATGACTGGTAGTTACCTGATACATTCACTCCCAGATATTTAATGTATGAGGAACTCCATCTATAATTAAAGTTCAGTTTTAGTAAGTTGGTTTCCGATTCTGATACATTTAAGTTTAGGGCTTCTGATTTGTCATTATTAATTTTGTAGTCCGAAATTTTGCCGAACTCCACCAATTCTTTATGTAGATTGGGGAGCGATGTTTGGGGGTGAGTTAGGGACAGTATTATGTCGTCGGCAAAGAGCGAGATTTTGTAATTTGTATCGCCAATTGGTACGCCCTGGATATTTGTGCTCTCGCGTATTTTGGCCGCCAGGGGTTCGATTGTCAGGGCGAAGAGAAGAGGGGATAAAGGACAGCCCTGCCTTGTACCATTTGTTATTGGAAATCTTTGCGCTCTACCTCCCGGGAGTTTGATTGCTGCTGATGGATTTTGATACAGTGCTCGGACCCCCTCTAGGAATGAATCCCTGAAACCAAATTTTTGTAAGGTTTTGTCTAGGAATAGCCAATTGATTCTGTCAAACGCCTTCTCTGCGTCCAAGCTCAGGAGAACTGCCTTGGTGTTTGTAAGGTTAATGTGATCTATTATATTTATAATTTTGCGGGTGTTGTCCGAGGCTTGGCGGCCTGAGACAAATCCTACTTGGTCGTTATGGATTAGTCTGGGTAGAATGGGGTTTAATCTGTTCGCTAGTATTTTGCTGTATAGCTTAAGGTCGTTGTTCAACAGCGATATGGGGCGGTAACTCCCACATTGCATTGGGTCTCTCCCCTCTTTGTGGATTATTGCTAGGTTAGCCAATGACATTGATGCTGGTATGGGGTCGCCTTCCATAAAGGAGTTGAACAAGTCCAGCAGGTAAGGAGATAGGGACGGGAGAAACCTCTTGTAGTAGGCGTTTGTGAATCCATCAGGGCCGGGGGCTTTGGATAGTTTTAGAGCTTTTACCGCGTCTGCCAATTCCTCTTTTGTAATTTTCCCATTTAGTGTCTCGTTCTCCTTCTCTGTTAAGGATGGGAGGTTGCAGCTATCTAAATAGTTTGAAACTGCCGTAAGCCTTGATGCTCTATTATTTTCCTCTTGAGTTCTGAGGTTGTATAATTTGGTATAAAATTTGGTGAATTCCTCCGCAATGTGTCTGTCATTATATAATATGTGACCTGACCTGCTCTTGATCGCAGTTATTTGGGACCTCTTTTGTACCCCTCTTAATTTACTGGCCAATAGTCTGTCAGCTTTATTGCCCTTATCATAGTATCTCTGGTTAGTCCATCGAAGGGCTTTTTCGACATCCTCGAGTTGGATCTTTTTCAACTCGTTTCTGGCGGTAGTTAAGGTTTTGTATATTTTCCCCGAGGGGTTGGATTTGTGTTGCTGTTCTAGTTTGATTATTTTCTCTGTCAAGTCTTTGAGTAGTTTTGCCTTAGTTTTTTTCCTATGGGATGCTATGGAGATAAAAGTACCTCTGATGGTTGCCTTATGGGCTTCCCATAGTACCGCTGAGGATGGGACTGAACCTGAGTTGTTCCTGAAGTACTCTGATAGGGCCGACTTGATTTCTCTCTCTATTTCCGGGTGATTCAATAATGAATCGTTTAGTTTCCAGTTAAATGCGCTCGACTTTATGAATGGAACTGAGAGAGTTAATGAGATAGGGGCATGATCCGACCATGTGATCGGGCCTATATCCGTTTTTTGGGAGGCCTCCAAGACATTCTTGGTTGTAAAGAGGTAGTCAATGCGAGAATAGGTCTGGTGGGGTGCGGAGTAAAAGGTATAGTCCCTTTGGCCCTGATGTTGGGATCTCCAAACGTCCACTAGGGAAAAATCTTTGATAATTGCTCTAAATGCTGTTCCCATCTTTAGGGATAGTACCGTGTGTGGGCGGTCAGAAGGGAGTGTCTTATCCTCCTGTGGGTTTAAGGCCATGTTTAGGTCTCCCCCCACTATCAATGAGGATAGGTAGGTAGGGTCAATTGTGTTTAGGGCTGTTTTCAAGAACTCTGCTTGGTTCTCGTTTGGTGCATAGAGGTTGACCAGGACGATCGCCGTGCCTGCTAGTGAGCCATATACCACAAGAAATCTACCCCCTGGGTCTGAAACTTTTTTGACAAAATTGAATGGGGTTCCCTGGCGGATTAAAATGGCTACCCCTCGTTTCTTGCTACTGAACGAGGAATAATAGCTCAGCGGGAATGTATTATTAAATATTTTAGGCAGCTCGTGGTCTGTGAAGTGTGTCTCCTGGAGAAAGATGATATCTCCTTGGGATCTTTTCATCTCCTGGAGGGCTAGTTTTCTCTTCCTATGGCTCTGTAGTCCTTTAACGTTAAGAGAAATAACTTTGATTGGGGCCCGGTTAGCCATTTTTGTTATCTCTGGAGGGGCCTTTGCGGATCACCCCTTTCCCAACCGGGGGACCGTGACTGATTACT
>WSYH01000098.1:0-119501 GCA_036426205.1 Ascaphus truei
ACACACACACACACACACACACACACACACACACACACACACACTGCAGCCACAATAAAAAATACAGCCACTTACTAAACTTTGCAGACTCTTTCTCCCCCAATTCAACTGAATTTGCTTAGAAAATCTCAGTCAGCTCGGGAGGGGGAGGAGTCAACCCGTGGCTGATACTTCCTTACCAATCTACTGCCCTGTCTCAGAGCTGTTACTTCATTCTGACCAATCCCCTGCCCTGTCTCAGCTGTTCTGAAAGCTGATTGGCTGGAAATAAACACATTGAAAATTACACTTTGCAAGCTGCTAAAATTCCGGGCATTACTGATTGGTTAAAATTCCGGGCATTATCCAATCAGAGAGCAGGGTTTTCAATAATGCCCGGAATTTTACTGCTTTAGCCTATAATTGTATTTAACAGATATAAAATCTTTTCTTAACCACTACAGTGCTAGAGGGGCTAGCAACGCATTGCTATGGAACGAAAGGGTTAAACATATCTCCTGCATCTGCCGTCACAGTATTTAAAGGAAGTGCATGCCACATTTTCACTGCCCTTACACTTGCCCTACAGAAACACCAGTGGTCCCCAGAAAGCTGTACTGTTGCACACTGGCAATGCTGTAGAAATGTAATATAATACTAACGAAGTCGCAAAGGAGGGGATATTAATTCCTTTTTATTACATTTCTGTTGAGCGGTTTGTGCTCTCTGCGTAGCTTGGTTGCTATGCCACATTTGCTTTGTTTACAATAGCTGGACGCCATTTATGAAACAAAATATTACTCCGTTATTATCCTCAGCCAGTAATTTTCTAGTCACACTGAGTGATTATTACAGTTTTTAGTACATTTCCGTTCTTGGCAAAGTGACCTGAAAACATTAAATTATGCCTAAAATAACAATAATTTATGAACTACTTCTTAACTGCATTAATGATGTTCTAATTACGAAGTCTTAGCTTATTGTCCTACGTGTCCATACTGTTTGATCGCTAACATTGTTTAGTGACAAAACGTGACGTTTACTTTATTATTATCACAGCCCCAGAAAAATGGTGTTCTAATAATTGCTAACTCTGATGAATTGAAAATTCACATAGCAACACCAGGCTTGTGTTAAAAACATTGATAAAAGGTGCACATACTGTAAAGCATTGAGCTGACATTGAGACTAATGATTTTTGTGCAGTTAAATCCATTTTTTGGTGACTTTTAAGATTGTAGAGTAATTTGAAGTAGGCCGGGTGTGTTAATCTGTCCACGTCGTGACAGTGGGAGAAAAAAAATATTGCAGGCCTCTCTGTCAGAGGAACCAGCACACTGGCACTTAATGGTTAATAATGACATTTCCCCTCAGGATGTAAATGGGCCATTCAAATATATGGTATTCCCAACCCACTGCAGTGACCAAAAGTTAAACTTCCCTTAGGGTTAAAAGAGTTAAAGTGAGGTGACCTCTGATTGGTGGAGGATAGTGCAGACAGCCCGGCGACAGATTTTCCCGCCAAAATGTGGTGTGAGGTAAAAGCTGCCGGGTTTTGTTGTGCCTCTGCTGACATAGCAGGCAAGAGTTGCATGCAGGGCAGTGATACATACATTTGATTAGGACTATCAATATTTGTTATTGTTGTAATTATATATCGCCAGGGGACAGGGCTCTGTGCAATGAGACAAATGAGGATAAACAATATGTGCAGCACCATACTGTATGTGTGGTTATTTATTTATTTATTTTATTTATTTATAAAATATTTTACCAGGAAGTAATACATTGAGAGTTACCTCTCGTTTTCAAGTATGTCCTGGGTTTGTGTGGTATTGTGTATGTTTGTGTGATGTGGTATGGTATGTATGTGTGTTATGGTATTGTGTATGTTTATGGGATGTGGTAGAAGTAGGGAGTAATCATGGATTTTCCCTACTTCTGACACTGTGCTGAGTAAGTGAAGGTAGGTCACTTGACCCTGTGTCCAATCAAGAGACACAGGGGCGGTGCCTACTGGAAGCTTCAAAGAACAGTGTCACTTCCTATTTAGTGTGTGTCTAGTCTGTGAGGAATTATGAGTTACAGTGGCGGCCACCTTTATTCTCCTGCGGCCGCTACCGCAATGTGCGGGCAGACGTGGCTGTTTTTTTTTTTTGGACACGTGCCGCGCGTCACTGTGGCACCGGTCACACGTGCCAGGGTTCCGCCGGCATCCCCGAAGGTTGAAGGGGTAAGCGGAAGATGCGGGGAAGATACGCGAAGCTGCGCGAAGCAGAGGTGGAGCAACCAGGGGGTCGCAAGGGGAGGGGAAGATGCGGGGAAGATGTCCGCGAGGGGAGGGGAAGATGCGGGGAAGATGCGGCTGGCGCGCGGCCAAGTTCGGCGCCAGCCGAAAAAAGCCCCGGAAAATTACGGGCAAATGTTAGAATCAAGCTGGCCGCAGCAGTAGCTAGAGAGAAGAGGCGAGTGAGCAGACTATGAGTAGAGCTGATAGTGAGGTGGACCAAATACCTCTTACCCTGCTTAGGGGGTAAGGGAAGAGCTAGCCCCAATCTGGGTGGCCCTAGGTCCAGAGTGGAGGCAGGGACATCCTAAAGGAGAACAGCGTGCTGGCTGTGTATATTGATTGTACCTGTCTGTGCTGCAAGGAGAGATAAATAAAGAGCTGCTGCTAATTGGAAAATTGGACTTTATTGTGTGAGACTGTAATCTCTCATCCCTGGGAGGGGATTCTGCGGTAGAGATTCCACCATGTATCCCTGGGGCCTACTACAGATGGAGGCGCTGCACCATAAGAAGAAGAACGAAGGCATTAACCCCAGAAACCTGTCCTGTTGTCCCCCATGTCATTGTGGGAGACTCAGGCCCTCCTGTTGCCAGCATGTATGCACCACACAGAGACATGTTGCCAGACCACAGAACACCTTAGGGGACCTGATCTGCGATTGGGTGGGGATCCATGGGTTACATATGTGTTGTGTATGTTTGTGTGATGTGGTATTGTATATATTTGTGTTGTTGTGTATGTTTGTGTGATGTGGTATTGTATGTTGTTGTGTTGTTGTGTATGTTTGTGTGATGTGGTATTGTATGTATTTGTGTTGTGGTATTGTGTATGTTTGTGTGATGTGGTATTGTATTTGTATGTTGTGGTATTGTGTATGCGCGAGTATTTGGTATTGCACGTATTTGTATTGTGCATGTGTCTTTGTGTGGTATATTATTATGTTCATTCACGTAGTGTGGTATTGTATGCGTTTGTACAGTATGATACAATACATTAGCGGTGTATGTTATTCATGTGTTTGTGTGGTACTGTGTGTGGTACTGTGTGTGGTTGTGTTGTACTGCACGTGTTTCTGTATTGTCCTGTATATTTTGCAGTAAACATCTTGCTTTGATGCACCATCTTTTCTTTCAAATGCGCCAAGTGTAAGAAACGTTGGTTTCAAGTGTTGTGCGTCTGGTGAATGAAACAGACGAGTATCAGATGCGTGTGAGTTCCCACTCACGGGCCTAACATGCACTAAGGCCAGGTCCATAGTAATGCAGACCGTGCTGAGGCATCCACGCGGGGCGCGATCACATTGCCTAAACGCATTGATCGTGCCCATAGACATTGCGGGCTCAAGCAGGAGGGGGCACTCATTGTGCAAGAAATCAGTTCAAACTGATTTCTTGGCGCGACACGCAGGTCATGTAGCGGTATGCCCAATTGGGGCGAACCAGCTAAGTGACGCCCCTAAGCACGCCCCCCAAGGCGTGTCCACCATGGACGCAAAACGCACCCACTTCACGCGAGTGACATCACAGCCTTTGCCCACCTCCGTGCGGGCGAAGGCTGTATGGCCTTGGCCTAAGATAACATGCGTTGCATATAGGGAGGTCGTTCTGGGGCTTCATATACTGTATATGGCGCATAGCTTGCTGTTTAAAATGAAGTTTGACACATTGTGTCATGTTAAATACTTTGATTGATACCATGAAAATTCAAACTAAATCTTGTGCATTTTATATTTATAATTTAGTGTTCGTAAATACAAATAATTAGTGTAATAGTATATACTAGTCATACCGTGAAGATAGTAGATTTTAGTAACCTATACAATTAAACATCTGTAGTGTGTCAAATAAAATGTTGGTTGACATATACTGTAGATACTTAATTCTGGGCTAACAATATAAACAGGTTTTTAGGGTTTACGGTTAGTTGAAGTTGATGATTTTGATACAATTTTTCCTTTTTTTGCTGCACAGAACCATTATTTTTTAGTACATACCATTAACATCTGTACGCCATGCGCAGCCCTTTTCTGTGCGCCAATAAATAAATAAAAAAAACATTTTTTACACTGATTGAGAAATTTCTGGTTCGCACACAGGTGCACACAAGCGCAATATGAAATGCGATTTACCTGCGCCAATTTTGCATAAAAAATGCAGTTTGCGAAGCTTACTGTACTACAGTACATAGGCCCAGTAGCGGATTTAAAAAATGGCGCCCTCAGGCACTTACCTGATGATGCTGTTCTGTTCCCATGGCAACGTGATGTCACGTGCATGCGCAGAAGCCAATCGCGCTTGCGTGGGGCGGCAAGCCGGCATGCCACCTACAAATTCTGCCACGCCCCAAATTCTGACGCCTTAGACCTGGGCTTATTGGGCCTAATAGGAAATCTGCCATTGCATAGGCCCTATAGTTTATTTTACTGATAAGAGAAACCAATGATTTGACCAAAGTGGCCTTCATCAGGACTATTCGTCAGGAGGTTTCGCACCAACTCAGACCCAGCTGTAAAATATTGTGCATCATTTGATGCTGTTCCACTGATTATAACAACATGGGCATCAAGTAACTCATCCCTAACTCCTACTATTAGTATTAACACTCCACAAATCTCAATTTGACGCCCCTAAAGATAAATAGGAACAAATTAACATTGACATAAAGAGATGGAAGATGAAAATACCTTTCTTAAACCCATTACCAAAAATGTCCTCAATAAATAAACTTCACAGGAGGTTAGGGCCCATATTATTAAACCGCACTAAGCCGACATACTATGGTCCATTTACAGGCATAGGCCATAAATTAAGGTATAATTATTTGTCATATGATGCTGTAAATGACTCGTCTTTACCCCCTTATTGTCTTTTCCGCTAACTGATTTTCAGTTATTGCTTTCTGTGTCATTTTATTTGGTTTTACTTTTTTGTATGACTGAATTACAGTATGTGCTTAAAGCTGCAGACCAAGCAACATGCGTGTTTTTTATTTTAATAAATCAGTTCTGAACTATGAGAAAATACTTGTAGCATTTTTCTTTCTTTTTTAAAACAACCCTGAATTACATTTTTAATGTATTATAATGTAACAAGCATATTTGTTTCGGTAGCAACCATTTACAAAGTCGCATCCCCTTTCCCTTCTGAAACATGCTCTGGCATACCCCTGTTTGAGCCCTGTCTTCTCTCTAGCAATGCACCAATTGTATCTAGAGACTGTCTGGTCACATGATCGTCCCCACAGAACTTTGCATCTTTGATCCATGTCTGCTGCACTGACAGCCATTTAGTGAACCCCTGATCCAAATCTTCGCCTATCATTTACAGGAGAACGGATCTCTCGGCCACTTAGCTAATTACTTATCATTCTGTGGATTGTATTAATGCGCATATTAAAGGGAAAAAATAAATAAACACAGCTTGGACGGCTGCTTTAAGATGTAATAAAAAAACATTAAAACGAAAAATAGAATTGTCACCAATAGCCCTATGCATCAAAGTCTTCCCACTGCAACATTGGTGCAAAACAGATTGGTTTAGAGCCAGGAAACTAATACATAAACTAGAACTGGATAAAAGATTAAATTACATTAACGATAGCAAAGTTCGGTTTCATTGTGGCCACTTCACTTTCCAGGGCAAAACTAACCGCAAGTATTACAGTATAAGGTTCAAAATTACTACATTGTTTTACAGAAACTTGATGCAGGTTAATAACCTTATAATTTACATAGGCACTGTGAGTTAGTGCAGTCATTAATCATGAATCATGAATTTCTTCTTATGGTCCCCTTGTTAATTACAGTGGTTATCCAGGTACAGCATTACACAAAATAAAAACTAGGCAAGTGTGAATTTACAAGGTGGTAATAACATCTCCTACTTGTGGTGACATAAAACACTTGAGCTTGGCTTTTGTGGTTTATGACACTGTCACCGGAACCACTCAGTGTTATTAATACTGCCGTGTAATTCAGTTACTTATCATTGTTCCAGATATATGCCTCATTTTTCACGTGTACCAGTGCCAGAATCTTGAATATCTTGTGATTAAAGAACTCTAACCTCATTTTTTTTTAAATTTCATTTAGAAAACTAATTGGAGCATGATGCCAACAGATGCATGGCGGTAGCAAATAGGAAACACTTCACGGGTGACATGGACCTTGGATGAACTCTTAAAGAGGTGCAGTATCTAATATATATTTTGGAAAGTTGTCTGTCCGCTATACCTTTCTACACCTCTTAAGATATCGTAACTAGAGACAGGTGAATCCATTCAAATCCGTTTCAGATTCTCGCATTTTCAACCTAAAATCTGTTTTGCGGTGTAAAATCTGCAAATGGATTTGGCCGGTTTTAATCCGCGCGGATTCATCAAAAACCGCCATTGGATAGAATCCGTGGATGGATTAAGTATCCGCCAACGGATCGCTGAATCTGCGGATTGGGTTCCACAAATCCGTCCACGGGTTGCGGAATCCGCGGAGTGTATTGGTAATAATACAAAAATCCGCCAAGCGCGAGTCGCCCTTTTTGAGATTGAGCCGCTGAAATCCGCGGACCAAAGGAACTGCTCGATCAGCTGCGGATCCAAATCCACCCAAAAATTTGGCAATCTCTAATCGTAATGTTGCATGATTGTTCCTGAGATTAAGGAGCAGGTTTTTGTCTTTTTGGATACAATTAGATACATTCTGTTTTTAATTCTTTGAGTTATTACAATTTCTCAAGCAAGTCAGCCACTTGGTGTTGTACCTGGTAGGTTATGTATCTGGCACGTGACATCATTCAGGTGACATCATAACTCACATAGCCTGGTGGCAGATAAGGAGAGTCAGATAGCTATAAAGTTTACACAGAAAGCAGACGAAGAAAGAAAGAGAGGAAGTCAGTTGGCACATGAGGGGAAAGTAAGAACAAGGAGGAAAGAATTGGGGACATGATAAGGTATTAAAGGAAATGGGGGGTGAGAGATAAGGGGGAGAAACAAGGGGGGCGAGAGGAGGAGGAGAGGGATGAGTTTGGTTTCTTAGAGTTCCCTAGCAACGCTGGGTTCTTTCAGCTAGTTATATTTATAAAGTAATATTTTATTCTCATATGTGGGATAACCATATACTTAGTATATTGCAGTTTAGACAAAAATAATGTACAATACATTCCTATACAGGAGAGATGAGCGCCAAATATAAAAGCAACGAATTGGAGACAAAAGTCCCTGCTAGAGAAAGTTTACAATCAGTGCTCATAATGCAACGTTACCTAAAATAGTAACAGACTTTATTTTCCCTGAGATTAATGCATATCCACAAAGCTAATTATTTGCAAGAACGGCAGCCGTTGTCTGTCTCATTAGCAAAGGCTTAATGTAACATTCAGCTCGGTTAACATCACGTTAAGTGAATGTGGCTCCTAGTGATGAAATGGGAGAGTCACAGAGACGGTAAACGTAAACTGATCAGGCCAGTACATTTGGGAAAAAAGGGGGAAGGTGCATCAGGCCATAGAGTGGTGCAGTGTCCAGGTCTACTCACTACTATTCTTGGGTACTACTTAAATGCTTCCTTAAAAAACGAGATTTCAAAGGCGCGTTTTCATTTCTTTTCAAAAGTGAGTTTCAGTGTCCTCATGTCATTGAAAATACGGAGATCTGTACTTACTTGGTTAGTTTTAACGGGATAGAACAGCAGTGACTGTGGGGGCTATCAAGTTTAAGAACTAAGGCCTAGATTAACCAAAGGTCGATAAAAATGATCATGATAAAAATTTGAGCTTACAATCTAATCATCAAATTATCTAATTGTCAAACAATGAACTCCTGACTTATATCAAACAATATTGAAGTATTAAAGAGATTTTAAAACATGGCGGCTGTAATACAGCACTGTAATATACTGTATATAGTACAGTATTGTGCGGGATAGAGACATCTATTTCTTGTTTCCATTTTAGTGCTGCTAGTTTTCCTGTTCAAGCACTGGCAGGAATCTTTCTTTTAATGAATGGTCCCGCAAAAAATATGTTTTTCATGTATGAAACATAGAGCTAATCAACAGTTAATTTAATTCTTGCTTAATTATGGAGCTATGTATACAACACCTTGTGGTATTTAATTTTATGCATGTGCTAATAAAATGTGTTTTCAAGTTTACGACATACAATTTGACACAAGCACGAGAATCTCCAGTAGGCAGGTTGGACAACATCTTTTTTGTTGTCCAAGACTTTATAGCCCGTGGTATATAAAAAGGTAAATATAATATAGAAATAGAAATAAATATAAAATATAAAAATGCAGAGGAACAGAGAGTTAAAAAAAAGGCAGTAAAAAATATAATATTTAACAATATTGAATAAATTAAACAATGAGAAAAATCAAAACATAATCAAAGTACAGTAGTTGTATCTCATGACAGTGATTGTTTTTTCATGTTTATTTAATTAAATTGAGGAATTATACCTTTACATGTACAATGCGGTCTATGTGAAATGAGCTGTCGTAGTCTTATTAACTTAATAACGACATTACTATGCTGTAAACATTAGCTCTGGGGACCCCTTCCCACCCTGCTCCTGGTTCCCGAGACATTTACTGTTTTAGTTTACAGTGCTTCCCCCAGGATATTCAAAATGAATGTCGGGCTTTCCCCTGATGACGCTGCTGCCTAAAACCAATTTGGCTACGGCAGACATTTTGATTTAATGGAAGAAAACACTGGTAATAAAATGGGTAATTATCTCTGGAGCACAAAATGTTGCACTTTCGCTTCTGAGGACCCCTAGATAAAAACGAGTAGGGGGTTGGCTGCTTTAGCAGTCTTGTGTGAGAGTCCTAACAGTATAAAAATAACACATCTAGTTGTATTGGCAAGGGAGTACAATTTATTACAAGCCATTTTATTCACCAATAATTGAACCCAATATACTAATATATCAAAATCCATGTATTGGTCTATCAAAGTAAGCAGGGAATGGATGAGAGAATTATTAGGGTTCTCAATATCTTGCAGGACGTTCCTCATGGCTGTCCATGTAAAAGCCTTGGATAGCAGTATTAGGCTATAATAGGGTGACCAGACGTCCCGGTTTTGCCGGGATACTCCAGGTTTCTGGGATTGTGCCCTGACTACTTTTTAAAAAGTGGCGAAATTACCTGTTTTTTGTTTGCCCACGCTGATCGCGAATGCTCTGCCACCAAGAGCCGATTGCGCATTCGCAGCTGCCAAGAGCATGATCGGCGTGTGTTGTTTGAGCATGTGCGGTCAGTTCTGGCCACTTGCGCATGCACAGTCGGCACGGGCCTTTCACTCACGTGCAACAGTGTACCAGTTTTTCACTAGGCTACAATAACTTTCCTAGAGCAATATTGCAGGTGTAGATAGGATGACTTCGTAGCACTTCATATCAAGAATAATGAAGATAAGACAATTTCAAGCCTGATTAATAAAGATGCTATATTGTCTGTATACATATACATTCAGCATGTAACTAATTAAAATAAGGAATACAGTATTAAGTTAGAAATTATATTGTAAAGTTATTAGCTGCCCCTGCAAAAAAAGAAAGGTATAAATCAGTCTGAAGACAGGCACGTGTAGAAATGTTTTATGTGACTCAAGAATCCATCTTGTTTTTGAAATTTCCATTTTGTATAAAACTTGGTACGTTTAATGTCTGCTGATTTGAATATTATAGGCTCATGCATTTGGAATGAAAGGGTAGTTAGAAAAAGTTAGTTAGTAAAACAATACAATAGAGATCAGTCTTTAAGATTATAAAGGCTTTAAATTGCCGCCCCTCCTTTGTAACTCTAAACCAAATAACGTCACACCACACAAGGTTGGAAGAAAAGGTCACAGCTTTATTTTAACAAACGCTGTTAAAATCAACCAGCCTGCCCGCCAGCCAAGCAGGATCCATGCGAAATGGGGGGGAGATCCTTGCCCAGCGGCCAGCAATTGGCCGCGCTCCCTCCCCCCGTCCGTATCATGTGCATGGGGGGGAGATCCTTGCCCAGGTAGCCAGCAATTGGCCCGCTCCCTCCCCTGGCCCAAAAGCACTGTAAAATGGGAGGGGGAGATCCACATTCAGCTGATGTTGGGCTGCTTCCCTCCCGCCCCTAGGGTCAGCTTAGGCCCAGCCCTAAAGCTGGCGCCCAGCCTTTTACCAGCGTTGATTGGGCATAGGCCGGTCCAGCCCTACAGCCGGCGCCTCCAGCCTGCTGCGCTGTTCTAGGGGCTCCAGCTGACAGGCGGACCCTAAAGTCCTCGCCCGTTCTCCGTCTCCTGAGCTTGGCTGGCGCGGCAGCTCCACCACCCGGAGGCCTCTCTGCCGGGCACCGGCTCCCCTGGGACCGACAAGCCCACCCAAAGCTGCGACCTCTGACCTCAATTCCTCCCGCAAACTCCCCTTGATGTTATGTAGGAACACCTCCAAACCCTTTGGCGATAGATGAACACCATCTCTTCGGTGCCCAATGGCTGAAGGAATGACCCATGATCCAAACTTCTAGGGTTCTTGCACGGCTACCTACTGAGAGGGAAAAACATGTTAATATTCTTGCGTCCGCACGCTGCTGTGCCCTTTGGCCCTGATGTAACCTCTATAGGCACTGGACTTCCACCTCCCCCGTTTTTTTATTTGTTCTGGCGTACAGCCGTTCTCAGCTGCCGCCGTAGCTGCGCCGATTCTGAAGGAATGAATAGCAAATAAACTAGGATCCATCCCCCCAGCTGCAAGGCACCACCTAAAAACGCTTTGAAACGGGTACCTTGTGAGAGGCGTCGCGTCCTGATGGACGAGGGAATTGCCCCCTATCTTGGCCTATGCCTTGCGTAGTGCTTAATCAGCGCCACTGGGCACACTTTTTCATTACGGTTCCTCGTGAGATGAACCCACGCTCCCCTTCCCGCTTGGTCGGTTTTAGACCTGTGGATCTTGCACGCCACCGACGTAGCATTAATAATCACGTTTGAGAAAAGCAAACCCACACCCTGGCTTGTTTTAGATGCTGCCACTAGCTCGCCAACCCTGAAGGCGCCAAAGAAAGCCACGGCAAATGCTACTCTGAACAGTTCCCTTTCCGCTGTATTGACACATACCTCTTTTGCTACCATCATCAATAACCCAAGCCTGTCTAGCGTTACCGTCTCCCTACCGTCAGTTCTCTTGGCTTCGCCCCTACCCCAGCCTATGAGGATTCTCCTTACTATGAAATCCTTGGTTATGTCCTTGTGGTTATGGAGCTTCAGGAAGAAATCCAAACCTGCCATCATGGCCCCAACACTGGTCCGCGTCACCCCAGCTGCCTTCTAAGCCTGGAGGAAGCGAATTATCCGTGCGCTGCTACCTCGCTTACCCTCAACGCTGTCCTTTTGCTTGAATGCTAGCCATGTGTGCCAAGCCCGAAGGTAGGTTTTCCAGGTGCGTGGGGCTAGCGACTTCTGGACCAGGTCCATTAGTCCGATATCCCTATCTGCCAAAGGTGACGTGGGCACGTTAGACCTATGGCATTTGCCGCTGGCACTGCTCGCCTAAACGCAGTCCAATTGAACCGCGATAAGGCGTCTGCTATCACATTTAATCTCCCCGGGACATGCTTGGCTTTAAAGTTGATGTTGCTGCGCATGCAAAGCAGCACCAGCCTCCGCAACAGCCGGATCACCGGGCTTGATGTTGCGGAGAGGCTGTTTACTGCTCCCACCACCCCCAGGTTGTCAGACCAGAATATGATGTGTTTGTTACTGAGCTCCTTAGCCCAAAGTTCTACCGCCCCTATGATGGGAAAAAGCTCCAGGAAGGCAATGTTTTTTGTTAAACCAGAGTCTATCCATGCCTGGGGCCATGGTTCTGCGCACTATTTCCCTTTTAGATAAGCCCCGAAGCCTAGCGACCCCGCCGCGTCTGTGAACAACTCTAGCTCTTGGTTACTACGCCCCTTTCTATACATAGCTTTTTGCCATTAAAGTCCTGGAGAAAAGCTTCCCAGACACCCAGGTCTGATCTAAGCTCTTTAGTGACCCTGATGCGGTGCAGTGGTTGGGATGCCCCCGCGGTTGACCTCTCTAATCTCCTGCTGAAAATCCTGCCCATGGGTATGACCCTACATGTGAAATTTAGGAGCCCGAGCAGTGCCTGCATCTGCCTTAGTGTAACCTTCCTAGCACCCTTGCATTCCTGAATAAGACACCTCAGTTTGATAACTTTATCCCTGGGCAACCTAGATTCCCCGGCCACTGAATCGATCTCGATCCCTAGGAATGATAAGGTGCTGACGGGCCCTTCTGTTTTATCCTCAGCTATGGGTACCCCCATGTTTCGCATTAGCGCAGAGCTGCTCTCTAAGAGCCTTTTGCAAAGTGTGGACTCAGGGGGCCCCACGAGGAGGAAATCATCCAAGTAATGTGCTATAGTGTCACACCCCGTACGCTCCATTATGCACCAGTGTATAAACGTGCTAAATGCCTCAAAAAAGGCGCAGGAAATGGCGCAGCCCATGGGGAGGCACATGTCCACGTAGTAAGCCCCCTCGAACTTGCAACCCATGAGCCTGAAACTATCTGGGTGTAATGGTAATAGGCGAAATGCTGACTCTATGTCCAGCTTGGCCAAAAGGGCCCCCCTCCCATAAGTCCTGACTATGGTGATGGCCCTATCGAACGATTGGTATTGGACATGGCACGCCTGCTGATCGATCGCGTCATTGACGGATCTGCCCTTGGGGTAAGATAGGTGCTGAATGAGCCTGAATTTGCTGGGTACTTTCTTTGGAACTACCCCTAAGATATGATTAAATTGTGTATGGGCAGTGAGTGAAATGGCCCAGGCTTACCTCCTTGTTAATTTTTTCCCGCACAACGTGCGGGTAAATCGAGGCGGATTTAAGGTTGCGACTTGCGTGGGTGGTTACCAAATTGGACCCAACTGGAATGACAAAACCCTCCCTAAAACCTCTCTCGAGAAAATCCGCTGTCGTCTGACAAGGGTAGGCCTGAAGCCATGGCAGCATACATTCTAATTTAATTGGCGTTTCTGCCCTTGCCGGGGCCACTAACAGCCTGCTTCCGGTGGTCTTGGCTTTTCTAAAACATTTCTGCGCTGGGTGGCCGCCGCTGTAGATTGAACAAACGTGTCGGAACCTACACTCCCCTCCCCTTGAGCAAGAGTTTTTATTGAAGTCCCAGCACTCTGATCTCTTGGGTTTACCCGGTGGTTGATTAGCTGGCCGCCCACCCGGCCCCCTGGCAAAGGGAGCCAATTTCTCCGGTGTAACCCGGCGGATCCATAAGTCCAGGTCCTTAGTGCGAAAATTCAGAACGGGGTTACCGTGCATCTTGTGCCTAAACTCCTCATCGTATTCGTGCCACGCTGCGCCCCCATACGTTTTGTGTGTGTCGTGTATCAGTTCAATGTATTTAAGGACATTCAGGCCCTACTCTGGGTGCTTCTCCAGCAGGCAGCTGGCTAACACTAGGTAACCCCTTAGCCAGTTGTCCATGGTTTTATGCGTGTTACCGCCCTCATCGCCTGCAGCCTTCGCTTTTTTCTTGGCCTGCAACCCCTCAGTAGAAAGGTCATATACGTCTGTGAATTTCCCTTTTATAATTGCTTTTCTCACCTTGGGTGTAACCCGACTGGAGAGGGAGGTCATAGCGCAGGCGTATGTGTCCTTCCCCTTCATCGCTGCGCTGGCGCTGACGCTACCGTCCTTTATTTTTGGGCCTTGCTCTCCCTGCTGCCTCCTGCGTTCCCCCGCTTGGCCTAGCCTTAAGGGACCGGTTAATTCTCACTAGCTGTTTCTTTAGGAATATATACATTGGGGTCTTGTGTAGTCGTGTTGCACTCTCTGACTCTGAAATGTCGCTGTTGTTGTCACTATCCGAATCGCTACTCTCAGTACTAGACATAGGATTCATTTCCTTTCCCTGAATCCCATCGGTCGGGTCAGTATCCTGCGCTGACCCAGAAGTGGAGCATGTCGACTGGGTGCGGCGTCGATTGTCCTCTTCGCCGTGCGCCGCTGAAGGTGGGTAGGGGTCCTGGTCTGACTCCCAGGCGTGAGATGGCCACTCATTGGCCGCCGCTTCCTGCTGAAACTGAGAAGACCCAGCCTGCGGTTCCCATGCGGGATCCAGGGGCTGGGTCACATTAAATCCCCCGACCCGACGTGACCCCCCGGGTGGGAGGGGCTGGGGCCCCACAGTGGCTGGGGCGGTTATACACTGGACCGCACGCGCCCCTGCCAGCTGGAGGTAAGTAGGTGGGATGGTTGGGTATAACGTGTGGCGGTATGTAATAAGTTGGTGTTTCACGGTAGTAACCCTGCTCACAGTCTGTCCTGTACTGTGAGGGGTAAGGTTGAGGTCGCTCTGAGGGGTGAAATTGAGGTCGCCCTGCAGTACCGCTAGGGGCCTCATGGTGGCGCTGCTGCATTGAAGGGCCAAGGCAAAAGCCTGCCTCTGCAGACCTGCCTGTGACCTACTGTCCCCTTAAGGAACTCGGGCAGGGAAACCCCCCCTCCCGGGAAACCCCCCCTCCCCCTGCTCATAGAAGCCTGTGGAGTGACAGGGAAGCAGGGGGAGGGGCCAGGCTGCAGCCCGCGCGGGGGAAGAGCGCCCCTCCCTCCCCTGCTGCTGCACATGGGAGGGAGGTGAGTAATGGTGCCGAGGAGCACGTGGACCCCGGTCGGAGGGGTAAGTGAGCAGGGGGAGCGGGCCCCACCCCCCGGCCGGCGCCTGGCAGTCCCCCCGATCGAGTTGAGAAAGAAGGAAGGGGAGGACCTGGCCAGCGTGTGCCCCGGGCGGCGCCTGATATTCCCCGCGATCGGGGTGAGGAGGTTGGTGGAGCTGGATGTGGCCGGGGGGGTGATTGAGCAGGGGGAGCGGGGCCAGACCAGCACTCGCCCCGGCCGGCGCACGCGGCGCCAGATGGTTCCCGTGGTTGGGTTGGAAGGGCTGGTAGTGGGGGGTCTGGCCATCGGGCAGCGCGTTGCCGCCACCGGCAGGGGGGTGAGCGGGCTGACGACGCGGGGGCTGGTGGAGGAGAGGCCGCACACTATTGAGGGCGGAGCGGCTCTCCCCAGAGGTCCGGTCCTCCAGGCGTGAAGGCTGGCGGCGTGGGGCCCGGCGAGACCGCGCTTGGGCAGGGGAAGGTGAGTGCGGGCGGTGGGTCTTCGCGGGGGCCAGAACCGGGAGGCGGCCGCGGGAAGAGGGGCGCTTGGGGGAGAGCCTGGGAGCAATGGAGGGGTCAGGGAAAGGAGCGGACGCTGGCGGGAGGCGTCTGCGCTTGGCGGGGGACCTGGCCGGGCTGGGGGAATGGGCACGTGGGTTTCTGCCCGCACCACTGCGCTGGGATCTGCGCAGGGCAGGGACACTTACCAGATCCTCTGTTGCAGCCGCAGCATCGGAATCAGGATCAAGGTGGGTGAGGCTGGCAGGGCTCGAGGGGTCTTCATACAGCGGGGAGCTGCTGTAATCCACGAGGCCTGTCATCATATCTGGAAAGATGTGAAGATCTGCAGCAAAAATCCTGTAATGTAAGGGAAAAAATTCCGTTAGCTCTGACTCTTCCCCCCAGGGACCCTCTCTTTATACCCTCTCACCCCCCTCCCGCTAGATGGGAGGGGACAAGCGGCCTTCCCACTCCGTGGGGGAAGGGGGGTTATCCGACCCCCCAGCTCACGACAATCAGGACGTCGCAGCCCTTAAGGAGCCTACGACCCCATTCTGGGGCCTCTGTCTCATCGGGAACACAGTTAAGTAGTTATTTAGTGACAGAATAAGGGAGTTGTGTAAATCAAAGTAAATATTGCTAAATGAAGAAACATTGTTCTAACGTTGATGATTGACTAAGGACATTTGGCTGACAGTGAGAAAAACAGGTGATTGCTATGTTTAGACTGGTTAAGAAAAGTGTATAAAGATTGTGTCTGGATGTATGGAATTCCAAATCATTATCACCAAGCTTAAGCAGAATCATTTAACATCAGCCGAGCTGAAGATTCCCCAATCTATAACCAAATTCTATATGTATGCCTGAAAACCTGATGTAACTGACTGAGATGAGGCTGTAAAAGATGTGTTCTATTTGTCTCTAAATAAATTGAGAAAAGATCTGGACAGTGGATATTTGATATACCAGTATCACTGAAAGGTGGGACATTTATTTGCACCCATCTAATGAAGCAAATCTTCAAATACCAACTTGGAAATGTAGATTTACACCTAAGAGTAAACGTTCAAGGATTTAGGACACAATCAACCACGTAAAACACATTCCAAAATGATTTGCATAACAAAATACAAGTAGTTTACAACCTATATTACTAAATGAGAACCATGTGATCGTGACTACCGCTTGCTGTACACATACTGTGTCAAAGATGTAACAATGTGAGCTACTGTTAGTAAAGACTAAGCAGACGGACATTTGTTTTATTCATATAAAACTCTTATTCATATTAATGTCCACTATCAAAAACTGTGGTAACATCGCGATGCTCCAAACCTGCAAAGAATGAGCACAATCCATCCAAAGCAAATATTATCTTCTTTAAAGAATATCATTTTCCCTGGCGTCCTCCACTGAATGCCTGGTGTATGTGCACATTTTAGTAACAATGATTTATGTGTGTAAATCCATCTCTGTCATTTTTAGCATTTTTTGCTTGTGAACTTTTCGACTCCCTTCCATATTTTCTGGCCACTTCAGATCTCTGTCAGCAACTGAAAACCAAGTTAAATATTCAGGGCATAATAACGAAGGACTTAAGAACTCAGTTTATACGTTCCTCTATCATAAGTGCAGAAACATTTTACTGTGAAAACACTGAACGTGCCAAGCCACAAGAAATCTTCTAGGAAAGTGGCATGAGCTGAAGAGGGGAGTTTGGGGCTCTGAACAATGATTCTTTAATACAAGAGCCCCAATCAATCCCCGGATCTGTATTAATTTGGTTCAGAATGCCCTGTGTAGTACTTACAGTACCATACTTAACAGATGAAGTGTTACCTAATGTTTGATAAGTGCCACTATATTAGAGCACGTTAACACAGCATTATGATGTCACTATGGTTGGGCTTGGATACTAAAAGCAGACAAGCAGGATGCACTGCCACTAGTACTGTAGATAACAAGCAAGGCATCCGCACTCGTGCTGCTACTAGTATTCATTCAAGAAGGGATGAAAGCCAGGATGCCAGTAGCTCGTAGACCCAGAACTTCATACATTGAGGCAGATGTACAGATTCTCTATGACCTTAAGGCCTTAGGGCAAGTTGGGACTTTGCATCAAGAGTAAATTAGGATTGTCAGCTCATGTGCAAAAATGACACTAGTGACTTGTGTAGCCCTGTTTCCCCCTAAACAAGATGGCTACTGGTGCTGCCTTTACCTGTTGGCTCACAGAGAGCATGAGCTTCTGCTACGGAGAGCCTGAGGTGCAATAATGACGATATCGGTGCAGCGCCTCCACCTGAGAGGGACCCCAGCATAGTGGGAGGAGCCCCTCGCAGGACCAATTAACAATATTAACACACAGGGTAAAATAACAATACCTTTACTCGGCAACATATATCTTAACGGCTCTATAATGATTACTAATGGTACAACTACCCTTCAGCCCCGCACGGCCGTGACCCACCACCGTGAAGCCCACTCCGTGTCTCAAGAGTCCCACAACCAACCCCCCAATGTGTGAGACCGTTCGTCCCACTATGGAAAGTGTAGCAATGGTTGGTGCCCTTGATGAAAAAGGTACCTGCCGGGTGCTCCAGCACCTGGGCGCACTGACTGGAGGACAGATGGGGATCTGCCGATCCAGCGACGTCATCCCGTGTGTGGTGGTATCCCGCTGGAGTGTCCCACTGTGATGATAGTCTCGGTATCTTCAGAGGTGGCCTGGTCCCAGACCACAATGAGCAGGGATGCCTTGCTTAGCAGCTGTGTCCCTAACTACTCCAATAGCTAATGGGGCAGGGTCCCTACCTAAGGGCCTGTCCCTATAGCAGCCACAAACTATAATTGTGAGTCGGCGCCTAGCTGGGGCCTAGGGGGAAATCTGGCCTAGTGCAAAGGGTCACAGACCCCTGCACACATACCTCCTACCGTGTCTGTGTCCCAGCTCCGACTAACTTGTGATCCCCAGCATGCGAGAATGTATTTATCTCTGGCAGGGAAATCCTACAGCCCTATTGGCGTGATCACATGCCCCTATGTACTATAAGGCTTGTAGTCCCCACGGAGCCTATTCCCTATGGCCACCATTAAGGTGTAAAAATGGAACAAACATTTTAAATGGCACCTACAGTAGCATTTTACACATTCGTAGTGCAAGAACAAGACAACTAGGTAGTTACTGACTGTACTGGCGCAAATTCTTAAAATTCCTAATACAGCTCCCCATAATAACGCGATCCGTTACAACGCGAATCCGCTTATAACGCGATGCAAGTGTAGCTCCCAATTTTTGTATTTATGAATACTTTACAACACGATTATTGGTATCTAAATACTTTATTGTAAAATGCATACAATTGTACATTATTTCTAACGCGATCCGCTTATAACGCAATGTGATTCTTTGGACCCCAAGCACAGCGTTATAAGGGGGATGAGCCGTATATTAATAAAAACAACCTCTAAATCTGGCCTTGTATGTATGTGTGTGTGTATGTATGTATGGTGTCTATGGGTGTGTGTGTGTGTGTGTGTGTGTGTGTGTGTGTGTATGTATATTTGCATATCTCCAACCAGGTACACAGCACATTATAATTTTTTCAAACATTTTACAATGCAATTACCTGCATGTCTGACTCTTGTACGGGGGACAGCCTCTAAGTCACCTTCTATTTACGGCTAGTATCCATAGCATGTAATGTTTTGGTGTACTACAGATGTAATAATAATAATAATAACTTTATTTCATATTGCACTTTTCTCCCAATGGGACACAATGCGCGTCACAATTACAGCATAGCGCGCGGTACGCAGCACATAGGGTTGCCAGGTGTCCGGTATAAAACCGGACAGTCCGGTATTTGGTTCTCATGTCCGGTAAAATATGAGAGATAATACCGGACATGGGATAGAGCAGGGCTGCTGCTGCTAGGGGGCTGGGCAGCTTCTGATTAGTTGCTGCTGTGTAATTCAGCCAATCAGGAGGTGGCAGGAGCCTGGGGGGTGGGGCCAAAGAGCAGAGGAAAAGCATGGAACAGAGAGGTGAGGCTGTGTGTGTGTGTCTGTGTCCTGCCTGTGTGTGTGTCTCAGTGTCTCAGTGTCTCAGTGTCTCAGTGTCCTGCCTGTGTGTGTGTGTGTCTCAGTGTCCTGCCTGTGTGTCTCACTGTCTGTCTAGCTGTGTCCTGTCTGTATATGTGTGTGTGTGTGTCTCAGTGTGTGTATCTTTGTGTGAGTGTATGTGTGTGTCTGTCTATCTGTGTCCTCTCTGTGTGTGTCTGTCTATGGGTATGTGTATGTATGTGTGTGTGAGTGTATGTCTCAGTGTCTGAGTGTATGTGTGTATCTCAGTGTGTGTGTGTCTGTCTTTCTGTCTGTGACCTGTCTGTATGTGTGTGCCTCAGTGTGTGTTTGTTTGAGTGTGTAAATGCCTCAGTGTGTATCTCAGTGTGTGTGTGTGTGTATGTCTGCTCAGTGTGTGTGTGTATGTCTCTCTGTGTGTGTGTGTGTATGTCTGTGTGTGTACTGTATATGTCTCAGTGTGTGTGTGTGTGTGTATATATATGTCTCAGTGTGTGTGTGTGTGTGTGTGTGTGTGTGTGTGTGTGTGTGTGTGTGTGTTGTGTGTGTGTGTGTGTGTGTGTGCATATATATGTCTCAGTGTGTGTGTGTATATATATGTCTCAGTGTGTGTGTGTGGTGTCAGACAGTACATATAGTACTGGCGACTTTGTTTAATTGCTCACTCACCCTTACTTTTCTTTTACTATACTAACAGTCTTCCCATTTTCAAGGCCTATTAAAAATAACCACCATTGTAAATTCTCAGAAAGGCTGCATAACTCATCTCTCATCCCAGCAGCATTGCAATCTCTGCAGCACTCTTACTTAGGCTGCGGTTCCAGTCAGCACTGTGGCACGCGCGACTGGCGAGGGGGGGCGGTGCGTGCACAGCGCGAACCGCGATCTGCAGTCCTCCAGGGAGAGAGAGAGATTGCGACGGGAGGGGGCGTGGTGGGAGTTTTGCGGGGGCGTGGCCATGACCTCACGCGGCTGGTTCGCCCTCATTGGGTGAACTGCCGGCGGGGGCGTTGCCACGCCTCCGTCGCCAGTTCTAAACTCAATTTCCTTGAGTTAAAAAAACCTGGCAGTACGGTGTGGCTGCACCTTCAGCGGGAAGGTGTGTACTGGGCCCAGCCCCATTGAGGGGCGGTGGTTATACGCCATAGCGCACGCCGAGGTTTGCGCTGTAGCAGTTACTGGGACCGCAGCCTAACCGATCATCCCCAAGAAGGCAGGGCAGGTTACTTATTCAATGGCATGATTCAATATGCAATTTAAAGCTGAATTTTGAAGTTTAAATTTGAAAACTACTGTACTGATAATGACATGGGAGGGGGGGTAACAGAGGATGAAGGGAGGGGTGAGGATGAAGGGAGGAGGGGATGGGGAATGAGAGAGGATGAAGGGAGTGGGGATGGTGGGGATGAGAAAGGATGAAGGGAGGGGGTGAGAGGACAAGGGGGGGGGGTGAGAGGACAAGGGGGATAGGAGGGGGAGAGAGAGAGGATTGGGAGGGGTGCAACAATCTTGGAATATGTGGCAGGAGCAGTAAGATCAGTATTGCTCGCCATGTACAGTGTGACTGCAGGTCAGTTATTTATAAATGATCTGACCATTACCTCATATGTTCTAAATGTCACTCCAAGCATGCACCAATTTGCACCAATTTGCACTATTTCATATTTTATTTCCTAAAACAATCCTCGGAAAGGCGCTCCCTCCCAAGACCCTTCCCCAGATTTTTTACGAAATAGAATATAAATTGGTGCAAATTGGTGAATACTTGTAGTGAAATTTAGAAAAAATGACATAACAGTCAGGTCATTTATAAATAACATTCTTCTCCACCAACGATTCCCGCTTGTCGCACCTTTCACCATTGTGTCCAGTATTTTTGGACAAGCCACCTGGCAACCCTACACATAGGAATGTAACAGACACAGCCCCTGCCCCGCGGAGCTTACAGTCTTTGATTTTGGTGCCTGAGGCACAGGGAGATAAAGTGACTTGCCCAAGGTCACAAGGAGCCCCGGGAATTAGACCAGGTTCCCCTGATTCGAACTCAGCGTCATTGTTTAGAGTCTATGGGGCTCATTGTGAAAGATGTGGTAAATGCAGATGGCGTGCTATAGCAGGAAAAGCCCCATTGAAGTCAATGCGACTGTGTATGCGATAGCACGTCACCTGCACTTATCACACCTTACAAAATAAGGGCCAGTGTCCTTACTCACTGAGCTACTCCTCGCTGTAGTAAAGCTTCCCGTCTTCGTTGCGCCCAGGAAGGATTAACACTGCGGGGTCCCTCCCCCGCAACCGCTGCAGACACGGACTTTTGCATGCTCGTCCGCGGCGTGTGGGACAGTAAGACTTGCTACATCTGTATCTGCGGCTGGAATAGAAATCACTGCAAATAGAACACAGGTCCCTTTTGTGCCAAAGTTTCTATGTTTAATAAAGACCCTAACTGAACATAGCTTTTGATTCATTGCTTTTTCGGAGGCAACAGTCTTTACAGAAGACATCTGTTTTCTTTCCATTTATGAAAGCTACCAGTAATTTATTGTGTTCAAGGAAAAAAACAGAGCGTTGTCATGGAAAAATAGGTTCTCTGTATTAATAGCAAACACAAAGCACGGCTGACAAATAGGTGTATAAAGGTAGACACTGAATTATTTGTCTGTCACAGCCTCGTACAGTAACATGACATTATCCCCTAGGGTCAAATGCTGCTTGTACTTCTCTTCGTTTGATGAGAAAGCTCAGAGGGCAAAGCTAAAGTGATTAAGTCTAGTTATTCCTTTCAGAACAACTGTGTAGGTGATCTCTTAGACTTAATAAGAAAGCATAAACTATGACCATTGCTATGAAAGCAATGAATTACGCGCTTAGTTAGTAGTTGACTTTTTCACTGCTGGACTGGGCAGCAGTGTCCCTTGTATCATTACAAGCGTATTCCAACGTAATAACACAGGTGTTCATGCAGCTCAATGTTCTGTAATAGTAAACTGTGTCAGAAATGCAAGGATAATCCCTACAGGTTTATACGCTGTACATTGTTCCTTAGATTTTTGGAAGACATCAATTAAGGCTCCTTAAAAAATAAATACATTTAAATAGACCCTTCTAATCACTATTACTCAAATGGTTCTTGACTTAAATACTGTATTTGTTAACACTTTTTCTCTATTTATTTTTACGATAGCTTCTATTTAACTAGATCTTCTATTGCAAATCCTGTTGTAGGTTCATCAAATTTATTCGACCATATAAGTGTCTTCTAGGATGTTCAGAGGTCTGATCCCTTTATCCATTTCTCGTAATTAATCATTTTTCACACAGTCTGAAGAAACGACTTCAGTGGTCTTAAAAGCCATTCCCTTATAATATCAGTTAGCCAAATGTATCATCTTTAATTTGTTTTGATACCCTATTTCCTCAATTCTAAGACGCACATTTTTTTCGATTTTCACGTCTGAAATCGGGGTGCGTCTTAGAATCGATGTATTAAAAAAAGTGTCTACAGTACTAACCCCCTCTTTTCACTTAACATGTTTCAGGAGAGGTCCCATGTCAGCGGAGGACGAAGTGTGCGGCGGCGGCAGGAGAGGTCCCACGTCTGCAGATGGTTGAAGATGGACAGCGGGCGGGAGTGCGGTGGCGGCGGCAGGACAGGTCCCAAGTCTGCAGGTGAATGAAGATAAGAAGACAGCGGGCATGCGGTGGTGTAGGCGACTAATAGATCATAATAGCAGGAGCAGAGCGGCATAGGGGAACGGTTTGGGAGGTGCACTCTGTAACACAGGAAGTTGACCGGTGTCTGACTTCCGGTTACAGTGTGCACCTCCCAAGCCGTTCCCCTATGCCGCTCTGCTCCTGCTCAGCTCTCCTGCTACTATGATCTCCTGCCGCCGCACCCACCGCACGCCCGCTGTCTTCTTATCTTCATTCACCTGCAGATTTTGGACCTGTCCTGCTGCCGCACACCCACCCGCTCTCCATCTTCAATTATTTGCAGACGTGGGACTTCTCCTGCTGCCGCCGCCCGCTTCATCCTCCAATGACATGGGACCTCTCCTGAAACATGGTAAGTGAAAAAGTAATTTTCCTCGATTGTAAGGTCCAAATCGATGGTGCGTCTTACAATTGAAGGCGTCTTACAATCGAGGAAATACGGTATTTTTCAAATTAAAAAAACAGTCTTTAGGCAGATACTGCAACAATACAGTTTGTGGCAGAAGTCATTTATATAATTATAATAATAATAATAATTAATCAATAACATTTGTGAGCGCATAGATGTAATAATAAAAAAAAATTATATTAAAGGTATTTTACACTGAGGCATTCTTGTAATGCGTTTTTCTATTTTAAGTGTTCGTACTTCATACTTCATAAAGGGAAATAAGAAAGAGCGCTAGTGAAATGCCTGGAGATTATTACGCACTTGTTTGTGTTAGGGTATACTTCTAGATAAATACAGAGTCCTTGCAGTATACTCACCACTCGGTTTCTGGCATTCTTATTTTCAGCAATCTAAGGGAGCGGCCCCAGTCACTTCTACAGCGCACGCCTCGGCGTGCGCTGTGCTATCAAGCCCCGCCCCCCCAGTCAGGCCAGTCCCAGTCCCTACCGCTGGGGAAAGGTGCGCGACAGGTTTTCAGGCAGGCAGGGGAATTTGAAATTAACATCTGCGGCGGAGGCGTGGCCACGCCCCCGCCGGCGGTTGAGCCAATAAGGGCGAACCAGCCGCGGAACATCATGGCCACACCCCCGCAAACCCACAGCCACGCCCCCTCCCGTCGCAAACCTTCCCTCTCCCCTCAGACCGCCTATCAGGGTGTAGCGCTGTGCACGCGCCACCCCCCCGCCGGGCGCACGTGCCACAGGGAAGACTGGGGACTCAGCCTTACACTCACATACAGTATTATGTTCGATGCGTTTGACGCGCAGACTATGAGCGCACCTCCATATCTCTCCTTTCTATTACAGCTTTTGTCTTGCAAATGCAGCCATCACCATGTTAGTTTATCCTCTGCACTTTCTAAGTCAAGGTCCCAAACTATTTCTTGTATTTGAACAAAAGCGGATCTTTGCCTTAAGCTGGGTGTGTCTCAACTCCAGGCCTCAAGGCTCCCCAACACGTCAGGTTTTGGATATCCTACTGTAGCATCTAAACACGGCTCAATCAGTGGCTCAGTCGCAGAGCATGATTCAGCACAAGTGGCTCAGTTGAAGACAGAGCCACTGATTGAGCCACCTGTGCTGAAGCAGGGATATCCTGAGACCAGACCTGTTGGGGGGGTCTTGAGGACTGGATCTGAGAACCACTGCCTTAAGGAGCAGCAACTTTGCAGGACCTCATTGGCCCTCTTTTTTTAACTGATGACAAGGATGTAGGAAAGAAAAGTGTGTGTGTGCCGAGCACGCGCATTTTAAGTGAAACTTCATTGTCTTTTGTCACATCAATTGTATTTGTGATGGTGATGTGTTTAATTAAAAATCAAAACACAGTTTCAATGACGAAATACATAGAAGTGTGACTTAGAACGCACGTGCTCCACACTAATATATTTATACTCTGTGAATTCCACGTGACTCTGCGTGTGTGTGTGACTCTGTGTGTATGACTGCGTGTATGTGTGTGTGACTCTGCGGTTATGTGTGCTGCTTGTATGTGTGTGAGACTGCGTGTGCGTGTGTGAGACTGCGTGTGTGTGTGTCTGTGAGACTGCGTGTATGTGTGTGCATATGTGAGACTGTGTGTGTGTGTGTGTCAGTCAGTCAGTGTGTGTGTGTCAGTAAGGGTGTGTGTGTCTCGCTGTGTGTGTTATTATCAGGATCATGCCTCCCCCTCTCCTGACTACCCTCCCCCCCAGCAGCTCCTCATGTCCCCGTCCCCCCCGGCGGAGGTACAGAGACACGGGAGGGTCTTTCTGAGTCCCCCCCAATCCCTCCCAGCAGCCCCCACTCTCTCCCCTGGTGGAGCAAGGAGGGTGTGCACATCACATGGGGTCGGTGTCAGCTCACGGGGGGGGGGGGTGGCTCGGCGGTGGCGGTGGCGGCGGCACATGGTGGTGTGTGTGTG
Organism: Ascaphus truei; assembly: GCA_036426205.1. Classification (NCBI taxonomy): domain Eukaryota; kingdom Metazoa; phylum Chordata; class Amphibia; order Anura; family Ascaphidae; genus Ascaphus; species Ascaphus truei. The sequence continues at coordinate 25,589 of WSYH01000098.1, forward strand.
TGTCTGCCTTCCTCCTCTCGCTGGCTTCCTGAACCAATCAAATTGCCGGAAACCTGCGACGATGACGTCTTGCGAAATATAACTTTCGCCGGTGGCGACGGGTGACATCACCCGTCGTGTCGCCATTGACGTCACTATAGGCGCGGCCTAATACAAAATATTTCTCATTAACTTTGTCTATATGTGACGTTGGCATTTTTGCAGTCACCTAGTAATGTAAGCTGAAATGGGAACAAGAGATTTTCTGATCGTACGAATAAACCACAGGGGAAAATGTTTCCTTTGGTATCAGCAAAGTCTAATTTTGAGGACAGTTCAGCTGATTTTCTCTTGTGTTGAGTCTGAAATCAGGAATACTCTGCAGGATGTGACAGTGCTGAAAGAAATCACAATGATTCTCTAAGCACCTTGGGTCTGTACATACAGTAATACCTTCTAAAAACACAAACTGCTCCCTGCCTGAGCTCCAGCACACGCTATTCCTTATATATATCAGGGCATAACAACATTTTACTCCAATTTTCCTTTATTTTCACCAAGTGAATAGGATTGTGTAGTGACTGTAACTGATAAAAATGTGAGCCGGGTTTCTCCCAAAGCAACAAACTCAGAGTGCTCATCTGCATATACTTCCCAAATAGCACTGTGTGGCAAGTGGCAAGTGACAATGGGGTTGGGGGGCCTGGAAGGCATGCATAGTTGTGTATATTTATTGTGTCTTCTGTGCCTTATGCATGGTCACGTTTCTGCCACTTTCACACACACCATTCACTTTAAGCCTGTTTCTTTTAAAAAAAACATTTTTAATAAAGGATAAAAGTGCTGACCACAGTATGCAATGTCTCTTTGAGTCAGCACTAGGAGTACATCAGGGGCAGCCAACTCCTGTCCTCCAGGGCCACCAACAGGCCAGGTTTTAAGGATGGCCCTGCTTCAGCACAGGTGGCTCAATCAGAGGCTCAGTCGTTGACTGAGCCACTGATATAGCCACCTGTGCTGAAGCAGGCCTATCTTTAAACCTGGCCTGCTGGAAGACTGGAGTTGACCGCCCCTGGAGTAGATGTATGTTTTTTTCTCATTTTTTTGTGACAATCACAAAACTGTGCCAGCCTGATGGGCACACTGTCCGTACTAAGCATCGCAAAACTGTGCCAGCCTGATGGGCACACTGTCCGTACTAAGCATCGCAAAACTGTGCCAGCCTGATGTGGCACTCTGTCCGTACTAAGATCCGCAAAAACTGTGCCAGAGGTGGAGGGCATGATGCTGTCCAGTACTAAGCATGCACACTGTGCCAGCCTGATGGGCATACTGTCCGTACTAAGCATCGCAAAACTGTGCCACCTGATGGGCATACTGTGTCCGTACTAGCATCGCAAAACTGTGCCGCCTGATGGCATACTGTCCGTACTAAGCATCGCAAAACTGTGCCAGCCTGATGGGCATACTGCCGTACTACGCATCGCAAAACTGTGCCACGCCTGATGGGCATACTGTCCGTACTAAGCATCGAAAAACTGTGCCACCTGATGGTACAGCTGTCCGTACTAAGCATCGCAAAACTGTGCCAGCCTGATGGGTATACTGTCCGTACTAAGCATCACAAAACTGTGCCAGCCTGATGGGCATACTGTCCGTACTAAGCATCGCAAAACTGTGGCCCTTGATGGTCCATACTGTCCGTACTAAGCATCGCAAAACTGTGCCAGCCTGATGGGCATACTGTCCGTACTAAGCATCGCAAAACTGTGCCAGCCTGATGGGCATACTGTCCGTACTAAGCATCGCAAAACTGTGCCAGCCTGATGGGCATACTGTCCGTACTAAGCGCAAAAACTGTGCCAGCCTGATGGGGACACTGTCCCGTACTAAGCATCGCCAAAACTGTGCCAGCCTGATGGGCAACTGTCCGTACTAGCATCGCAAAACTGTGCCAGCCTGATGGGCATACTGTCCGTACTAAGCATCGCAAACTGTGCCAGCCTGATGGGCACACTGTCCGTACTCTAAGCATCGCAAAACTGTGCCAGCCTGATGGGCATACTGTCCGTACTAAGCATTCGAAAAAAACTGTGCCAAGCCTGATGGGCACACTGTCGTACTAAGCATCGCAAAACTGTGCCAGCCTGATGGGCACACTGTCCGTACTAAGCATCGCAAAACTGTGCCAGCCTGATGGGCATACTGTCGTACTAAGCATTGCAAAACTGTGCCAGCCTGATGGGCAACTGTCAGTACTAAGCATCGCAAAACTGTGCCAGCCTGATGGGCATACTGTCCGTATAAGCACGCGAAATGTGCCAGCCTGATGGGCATACTGTCCGTACTAAGCATCGAAAAACTGTGCCAGCCTGATGGGTACACTGTCCGTACTAAGCATCGCAAAACTGTGCCAGCCTGATGCACACTGGTACGTACTAAGCATCGCAAAACTGTGCCAGCCTGATGGGCATACTGTCCGTACTAAGCATGCAAAACTGTGCCAGCCTGATGGGCCACCACTGTCGTACTAAGCATCGCAAAACTGTGCCAGCCTGATGGGCACACTGTCCGTACTAAGCATCGCAAAACTGTGCCAGCCTGATGGGCATACTGTCCGTACTAAGCATCGCAAAACTGTGCCAGCCTGATGGGCACACTGTCCGTACTAAGCATCGCAAAACTGTGCCAGCCTGATGGCACTACTGTCCGTTAAAGCATCGCAAAACTGTGCCAGCCTGATGGGCATTAGTCCGTTCTAAGCATCGCAAAACTGTGCCAGCCTGATGGGCATACTGTCCGTACTAAGCATCGCAAAACTTTTGTGGCTCGGAATTGGCACAGGGAAATCTCATTTAGCATTGCACTTGCGGGCACCAGTGTACTACCCTCCAATGTCTCAATCTGGGCCCGCAGAGTCCAAAATATTTTTTTCGTCTTTTCGGCGTACAGAAATAAGCTCTGCTCAGTGTAGAGATGTCAGTGGTACGTACTACAAAATTATAGAGAAAGGAAAAGGGAGAGAATTGCATAAAAATCGCCTGCTCAACTTGGTGTAAACCCGAAAAAGAGTCTTAATACTGTTAACGCACAATTATTTAGCTTTGTATCAACCGAAAAATGTATTTGCTGCAGCATGGATGTCTCATATACTGTAAGGTAACAAAATGTTTCTATTTTCACATCATCATCAAAGAAGAGGTTTCACTAAGGCACGCATGCTCAACTCTAGTCCTCAACCCCCCCCAACAGGTTAGATTTTCATGATATCCCTGCTTCAGCGCAGGTGGCTCAATCAGTCCCAGCTTCAGCACGGGTGGCTCAGTCAGTCCCTGCTTCAACACAGGTGGCTCAATCAGTCCCAGCTTCAGCGCAGGTGGCTCAGTCAGTCCCTGTCGAAGACGTAGCCTCTGATTCAGCCACCTGTCCTAAAGCAGGGATCTCATGAAAACTTGACGTGTTGTGAGGAAGGGGGGGGGGAAGCTTAAGGAGTGGAGTTAAGCAACCCTGCACTAAGGCATTTCAAACAGCTTACTTATCTGTCAATGGATGGAGATAATTATATTATTCCTTTGCCTCTACACACTTATATATTAATACCAACTCAGTATAACGTAATGTTATTTTGAAATGAAAGGCACTCTATAAATACATTTATTATTATTATTATTATTATCTATCCTAGTGACTGACAACTGTGATCGTTCTTGATACTTTTGCCTAATTTGCTTTGCAGTTGGTAGTTTTTCCAGTTGTTGAATGCAGCAACAGTGTCTAATATTTACTAACAAATAAAAGAACAGGAACTTTATCCATAAAACAAAGGCAGACTTATAGAATTAGCAGGGCACCTCGCTTACGGGGATGGATGTGATACCACGCTCAAGCAAGGCTTCCAACTTGGGTTAACATCTCGAAACTTCAGGAAATCAAATTGACGCGAGCCAAATTGAATTTCAACAAATAGGTTTAAAATGTAGTAAAAAAAAAAAAATACTGCCTGTAGCTACTAAAATGTTGCTTCTGGAGAATCTGGTTAATACTTACATACTTTCCCATTTGGCTTTTAGTACTCATTCATAAATTTTAGGAGAAATACTAAACCCTTACGTTAAAAAAACAGAAAGAAAAAAAACTTCGGTAAAAATGATTGCATTATGGATCATATAAAGTCTGGAAATTCTGGCCAGGAAACTTGAATTTAATAACGGTTACTGTGCCATGAGCAAAAAATGTTTTATATTATGTGAAAATGTTGTGGTCAGGCAGTTAATTGGCTAAAATAATAGCCTAGACTAGACATAAATATAAAAATTTAAGAACTAGATTTAAAATACTGTAAAAAGAAATGCCTGTAGCTACCAAAATAGTTATAGCTTTCTGCAAAACCTTAGACCACACGGACACAAACATTTAGAGCACGTTGCTTAATTGACAACTGAATGCTGTCTCGGCCAGGTTATGGTTTTGTTTTGGTGTATGTTGTGAACTAATTTTACTTGCCAAAAAGTTGAATTTCACATGCATAACAAATGCAAACGGTATCGTACATAACATAATCATTAGAGTTTACTGTGGGAATGTGTCAAGGCAAATCTCAAGAGAAATTGACGTAAACTACTGTACATCATTTTTATTTTGCATCTCTTTATGTCAGTGTATCAAGGTCTTTGCTCCAGATTTTGTGCGTCTACCTGCGATTTAGGGAGTTCCTACAGGAGGAGTCTAAGAGGTGTTACATGTACATCTTGCATTGCATCAAAAATCTGCCAGGTCTGAAGTGGCTTCAACTTCTGTAAGCAACAATTTGTGTCAAATGTAGGAGAAACTTTCGTACAACCAGACTCAACCGAAAATGGAGCCAGGCGTCAAAACAAACTTCTGTTCAAACTTTCTGTACGTGGATACATCTCCTCCTATTCCTTTTAAGGAATTCCAAATCTGAACTCATCAGGCTCATTTTGTAATCCACTTGGGACGTAAATTTTTAATACTTTAACAATCAAAAGAACAAAGAGCACAGGTGTCCAACAATGTGTGTGTTCCAAATAAAAGCTAATGTTTTTGTGAGGATTTGTACCTTTCTTTAAGTTGAAAGCAGAAGGGGCTGTCAGCTTAGCTTCCTTGATAGGGACTGACCGGGTGTCTTGCCAGCACTGGCTTCAGGATAATGATGTCTCTGGTAGACTGTAAAGCTTGTAATTACGACTGAGTGGTACTTGCAAGTGTTGCAAAAGGATAAACATTCTGCTGAGAAATTAGTGTCTGTTTTTTAAACAAGCTGCCAATCCCTTTGGCATTGTATTAACATGTCACAATCTCTGAATGTCTTTATATGTTGGTAACTATTAAGTGATATTTAGTAACGTATTCCAACAAGTTGAAATAGCATTAAGCATGATATGACACCCACTTGGAGTGAGTTTCAGTCACTATAAGGCAGCCCCAGCCCTCACGGATTGTGAGAGAGGGGATTTCACTCAATCATTTGAAGGGAGTTTCATGTACTTGAAGAAATTCCTACTCGCTCTAAGGAAGTCTAAATCATTGGAAGGAAGCCTTAGTTGTTGGACTGTTAACTATTATTTGCAAGACAGTATCACTCATTACAAGTCAGCGTAACTTATTGGAAGGTATTCCCATCTATTAGATCAGGGCCCATACTGTATAAGACACCTTCCAGTGCTGGAAGACACCATACAGCCTTTGCCGGCTGCATCCTGTTTTGAATCCTGTTATTTTGTTTATTACTAACTCCTTTTCTGTTGCATGTTTAAATACATTTACTACCTTTACAGTAAAGAAATACTAAAGTTGTTTTTACTTTTTAGTCAAGGCAATCCAAACTCAGTACGCCTAGCTAGATACCCAACTGCCATTGTATGCCACAGTGGTAACATTTATGGCATACAATGGGTTAACCCTCCCAATGCCTCTCTCTGGAGCCTGTGACCCCAACACCCACCCACTACCCTCACCCCAAGATACCTAAACCCCCTCTGTAATGTAATGACTACTAGGCTATTAGCAAAAAGTGGCTAATAGCCCATTAGGGTATTGTACTATATGGTTACTCGGTTAAAGCAATGGACTTGCTGAATGTAACCACAGGCTACAGTACATCATTCATATTGCTTCATTTAACATGTCATTAACCTTGTGCAAAATCAAGCAATTCCATTGGTTGATTTTACACACTGTCATTGACAATGTATTATGTGAGGGTGGAAGGGAAACACAAAATGAATGTGCACCCTAAAAGAATTCACTTATATGCACACCAAACTAGTGTAAAAATTAACTTTTAATAAATTCCTTAAAACATATATTACCAAAGTAATGTGTAATGTGGATTAAAAATGTATTAAATCAGAAATATCTGGCATCCATGTCTTTGATTATTGAATCGTGCTGTCCCAGATGTCTACTTAATAATAGTGGGATACAAAAGACAGGGGATGCTAGGAGTCAGGGTGTTAACTCCTCTGGAGCAATGATAAGACCCAGTAGTGAAAATATATAGTTGTTCATAAGTAGGTGGCCAACAAATTAAGCTTCCTTGCTGTATGGACCAGCACTGCGCACTGCAATGAAGGCTTAGGTGTGCTGCGCGCAATGTTGTCAGTCTCCTACTTGGAGCTGTTTTAATGTAGTGTCTGTAGTCTCCTGGTTCTAACCTTGTAGACCCTAGTAGTTAGCCATTTATTTATTTATTTCCACAGTTTGTGTGCCTGCTTCCCTTGCACTCTATGTGAGGTGTTTCCACAGTTATTTATGTGCTATTCACCCCAGCACTGCTGTGTCTGGCGCATGTTGCAGTGTCTGTATTATTCCTACACTGTATGTGCTAGCTTTACTACCCAGGCAATTGTACTTTAACACACCTAAGCCTTCATTGCAGTGCGCAGTGCTGGTCCATACAGCAAGGAAGCTTAATTTGTTGGCCACCTACTTATGAACAACTATATATTTTCACTACTGGGTCTCATCGTTGCTCCAGAGGGGTTAACACCCTGACTCCTAGCATCCCCTGTCTTTTGTATCCCACTATTATTAAGTAGACATCTGGGACAGCACGATTCAATAATCAAAGACATGGATGCCAGATATTTCTGATTTAATACATTTTTAATCCACATTACACATTACTTTGGTAATATATGTTTTAAGGAATTTATTAAAAGTTAATTTTTACACTAGTTTGGTGTGCATATAAGTGAATTCTTTTAGGGTGCACATTCATTTTGTGTTTCCCTTCCCCCCTTTTCTGATTCACTTTTCAGTTCACAGTTTGCACCCATCTTTTTGATTACGTCACTTAAATATTTGATTACATTACTCAATTGGTATGGTCCTGTGATCACTCCCTATCCCTCCGTTGTTTCTATTATGTGAGGGTGACTGACAGGCCCTATATAAGGGCCATTTTATATTTGGGGAACTAAAATATAGACTGTTTTTTTATAATGCATGTTATATTTAATGCTTTATTTTAATGTCTCCTTGTATTTTGACTTACTACTAGTCCAATGGCATATACTGTAACCGTATGAGCCACCTTGGATTAATAGGGTTTCAAGCCATTCCTATAGAGGGAGGGGGTGGTGGTAGGGTTATCCCCTGAATATCATAGCAAGCAATGCCTTGTTAGCCTCTTTGGTATGCGAGGAGGGGTAGTGTGTGTGTAATATATATATATATATGTAGCCCTGGTAAGAAATGGGGCTATAGTTCTATCCTTCTCCTGTGTGTAAACTCTGCTAAGGGCAGATTGCCAGGAGTTGATATGGGTTTTCCCCGCTTATGACACTGGGTTGTGTAAGTGAAGGTAGGTGATGTGACCCTGTGTCCAATCAAGAGACACAGGGGCAGTGCCAACTGGAGGTTACATAAAGCAGTGTCACTTCCTATGTAGTTGGTAGTGTGTTACAAGTGTGTGAAGTGAGTAGAGTTAGTGAGTTAGGAGGAAAGAGTGATCCGCTCATGGCTAGAGCTGATCCAACTATAGTTTAGTGAGGTGGACCAAGTACCTCTCACCATGCTTAGGAGGTGAGGGAAGAGTTAGCCCCACTCTGGATGCCCTTGGTCCAGAGTGGTGGCAGGGAGGACCATCACAAGGGCGAACAGTTAGTGGACTGTGCATCACTGTACCTGTCGGCTGCTGCTGCTGCCCTGCTGGAATAAAGACTGCTGCTTTTAAAGACAATCCTTGTGTGAGACTGGAATCTCTCATCCCTGTGTGGGAAACTCTGTGGTAAGGATTCCACCCCGCATTCCTGGGCTTACTATAGACGGAGGCGCTGCACCATTGAACCAGAACAAAGGCATCCACCCCAGTAACCTGTTCATGTTATCCCCCATGTCATCGCTGGAGACTCAGGCCCTCCTGTTGCCAGCAGGTATGCACCACACAAAGACACCTAGCCAGACCCCAGAATACCTTAGGGGACCCGATCTGCGATTGGGTGGGGGAAGAGGGGCTATAATTGAAGGCGCTGCTGAGATAGCTGAGAGCAACAAGACAGGTTTTCAGCGAGGCAGAACTGAAAGATGTAGGTACACTTTCAGAGCAAGTGCTGCAGAAGGAAGGGCATGTTTGCAGACTAGGGGTAGTCAGGAGAGACCGTCCTCTTGCACAGTACATCCTAGGTGCCCTAGGATGGTGATGTAAATTTGGATACAGAGGCTATAGCTGTTCTAGTCCCTTGAGGCAGATATTGTAGGATTCCTGTGGGGGTTAGCCTGTTAACAAAGTCCAGGGACTTCAGCATAGGGTCTGCACTGTGAGTGGCCAAAAGTAGGTTGACGCCCAGTACTTTGGAATGCCAAGTACACTAGCCAGTATCCAGAAAACACACCACAGAGTGCTTGTAATGAACCGTCAGCGAGTGCGGTGTACAAGGAGAGAGTTCTGCTTAGCCTGGGGTATGCCATGCATTATATTCATTGGTTAGAGCACCATTAAGTGTAGTAAGTGTCTAGGAACGAGTTACACCATAGACACTGAGAGTAGCGCTATTGTGGGCTTAGAGGGCTCACTAAAGATGGTGGCGAGAGATACTGCACCGACACACTTTATTCGAGCAAATACCCAGTATGTACCTGGCAGATACCTGGAATGCGCCGCTCCTCACCTCTGACAAGCCCCGTTACGTTTGCCTTCCCAGCCTGGGTTCATGCCTGGCTGACGGGCGGCTGATCTGTTAAATGATAATGATTAGGATTTAATAGGCTGCAATGCTTTGCGTGTCTACCAGATGGCATAAATTCCTGAATTGTAATGCAGTATATATATATATATACTGTGCAGTATTGCAGCAAGCGGGAATAAAATGCTTCAATCCCTGCCTGGAAAATACCTCAATGCACTCGGGCAGAAAACAGTCACAAACCTCAATACACCCGGGTATACCCGAATTCGTGGGACTAGCCGAGCTCGAATAAAGTGTGTCGCCAGTGTACATGTGCTCTGCGGGGCATGGAGGAGGTTAAAATGGCGACAGCTGCGTTATTCACTGCAATGCGGGTTGCAGCCAATCCAAAATGGCGACTCCCGCCAAGCCTAGATCGCGCACGTGCTGCGTGCAAGCAAGCTGTAAAAGAAATGTTGCGAGAGATGTGCAGGGGTTTGGCGCCAAACCCAGATCCCCAGCCAAAAGAAGGGAGCGGCGCGAAAACCGAAGCCACACCCACCTGTGCAGTGACTGGCCGATGGACGAAGCCACGTCACACAAAGAGAGAGAGTGCCCCTCCTCTTGTTTCCACCAGAGGGAGGGAGCACAACTAGAGCCAATCCAAACTGTCCTCCCCAGCGGAAGGAGAGACAGGAAGTGAGGCTGAGGAACTTCACTTCTGCTTGACTGGTGAAGGAGAAGGAGCTAAGTGCGAGACCAGCAAGCTGAGCAACTCAACCTCCGCGCAAAAAATGGCTGACCTAAGCGTAACCACTTATCAGCTTCCAGGAGGCTTCCTGGTTGTGGAGGTTGATGGCCGAGAATATCTGCAGTGCCTGTGCGTCCAATGCAGGTCACCGGGACCGGCCCCAAGTACAACGACACGGTGCCAACAGTGTGGCACGTTCTGCCTCTGGCCTATCAAGCCATGCCCTATGATCAAGACCCCGCAAGATGCCTCTCCAGGGACGCTGATTGAGGTGGAGGAGGCGGATGCGACGGCTGCCCTGGTCCCATATGTCACCCCTGAGGTAGGGACCCAGGCCCAGCCACCAAGAGATGTCCCGACGGAGGAGAGCGCGACCGCTGTGGAGGTACCGGAGCAAGCCCGTTTCGTACCCATACCCACTGGCGGTGCCGCAAGGACTCGAGGTGATTCCCCAGTGAAGGAGTCGTTGCAGTCCTCGTTGGATGAGAGAGACAGCCTGTCATTGGTGGGGATGCGCCGGCCGGCGGACCACCCCAGCTGTAAAGAAGAAGTCCCACTTACCCCTGAGATGGAGCAGACGAGTCCCCCCGATGGTGAGCGCTGGTGTGACCTGAACCGCGTAGAAGTCCCACGTCCGTGGCAACTCCCAGTGCGGCGGAGATGGGATCCGAGACGGCTCCGGAGGAACCGCAGAGCATCGCAAGACAGCGGAGCGGTAAGAGGACACCACCACCCCCTTATTCCCGCCAGGTGAAGGAGGAACCTGTGGAGAGAGAAGGGCTTAAGGCCTACCTGCCCGTCCGCGACCCTGATTGTCCACCACCGCCCCTTCCGGTCCTCGACGCACTTCCGGTGCGAGACCAAGGAGCGGATAGAGATTCCGCGGTGAACAGCAATGACGTCACTTCCGGGTCAGACTGGCGCAGAGGCCCGGAAGCCTTGTTTGCTTCCCTAAGGAGAGCGGGGTTGGAAGCCGAGTTTGAGAAGTTTAAGGCTCAAGTAGCCCAGCGAGGAGCCCGAAGTGCTGCCGAAAGAGCCAGTAAGGACGTACCTACAGGTCGTGGCATCGCCCGACTCAGAGACACTGTAATGGACTTTGGCGATTCCATGGTCACCGCCCCTAGCGCCATTGCCCCGGCCACTGCCCCTGCCCCGTCACGTGTCATGCCACCGGGTCCTAGTGGGAGTAAGCTGGATAAGACGCCCAAGTATTCAACTGATTGGTGGGATTGGATGACAAGTGATCAGGGTTCTGATGGGGAGATACCATTGTCAAGTTTTGTACATGTACCTAACCCCACTGTGTTTAATCCTGTTCCTAGAGGTAGGGCCCGAGGGTCCCAGTCTACTGCAAAAGCGGGTCCCGTAAGTCCCAAATCACCTAAAATGAACAGTTCTGGGTACTGCCAGGAAAGGCTGGGAACCGGAAACTTACTAAATTAAGTAGGGCAGACAGAGCCATAGCAGCGAGATACCGGCAATCTCATGGATATGAGTTTCCATACGTGCCAGAGCCGATAACGCGATCTGCTCAATGATGTCTTCTCTCTACACCTTTTGTATTTAAAGCACTCTCCCGCCTTAAGGAGGAGAATTGAGTGCGAGATGCGGGATTTGATAGGAAGCCAGGAGAGGGATTTCTGCAGGAGAGACGCTGAGACAGATTTAAGAAAGAGTAGCGTGATTCTGGCAGCAGCGTTTAGGATAGATTGTAGGGGAGACAGATGATAGGCAGGAAGGCCGGAGAGCAGGAGGTTACAGTAATCGAGATGGGAGAGAATGAGGGCCTGAGTCAGAGTTTTAGCAGTCTAGTAACAGAGGAAAGGACGTATCTTTGTAATATTGTGGAGGAAAAAATGATTTTTGAATGTGAGAGGACTCGAGTGTGACCCCTAGGTAGCGTGCTTGGGCTACTGGGTGAATGATGGTACTTCCAACAGTAATGCGGAAGGAGGTAGTAGGGACAGGTTTGGGAGGAAGTGTGAGGATCTCTGTTTTTGACATGTTAAGTTTAAGTTGGCGGAGGGCCATTCAGGATGATATATATATACTTCACCAATATTCAAGGATCAGGTTAGGGGACACAGCAGTGGAAGTTTATGAACCTATTTTTTCCACATGGATTTAACCATCCGAACTCTTGCACAGTTATCCTTGGGTTATATCATTTTTATGAAGTATTTTGATGAATTTTGTGATGTTTTACTGAGTATAAATACCCCTTTATATATATATATATATATACACATAAATTGTTATTCCAATAAAAAAGGTATCACCTAATACTGAAGAACTCATTTATTCTGCACTATCGCAACTGGACTAACACGGCTACTTTCTGCTTTATATATAAAATATATATATATATATATACAGTCATGTGAAAAAGAAAGTACACCCTCTTTATATATATATATATATATATATGATCATTCCATAAATGATTTAAAAATCAAAATCCTCAATGGAATGTTTAAAAGCACCCAATAACGGAAAACATTTGAGCTCAGAATGATAAGACTCTTTGACACCAAAACCAAGGGACTTAATGTGGACATGGGTTTTCTCACACCCTACCAAAATTGTCTGTAATTATCCTGCTTGCCTCTATTCTTATCCNACACTTTCTTTCCCCCCCCCCCCCCCCAGCCTCCCTTCCCCACCTTTCTTTGACACTATCCCTTGCTTCAAACACTTAACACCCGACCTTATCTACAGTAAATATCTGTTTTTTTTTTTTTTTCTCTACAATGTTTTAGCATTGATTCCTATGTAAATCAGTATGCCTACCTGAAGAGAAGAGGAGAACTCTCGAAGCTTGTCCTATGACATAAATTGTTAGTCCAATAAAAAGGTTCACCTAATACTGAAGAACTCATTTATTCTGCAATTTTATATATACTGATATTACATATTATATATAGCAACTGTAAATATTACTGTATGTTCATTGCATGTCTTAGACAGGTCTGCAACCCTGTCTTTCCCCATTGTCACCCAGCATACAGCACTTCCACTGCAGCAAGGGATTCTGGGAAATGACATGCAATGAGCACTCAGTGCCACCTTTTGTCTCAAGCTCGTATTACACGATATATACGTATCATAAATATATATACAGTCATGTGAAAAAGAAAGTACACCCTCTTTGAATCCATGGTTTTACATATCAGGATTAGGTAAATACAACCTCAGATGAACCACAACACCTGAACATATTACACCGTGTCATGATTTATTTAACAAAAATAAAGCCAAAATGGAGAAGCTGTGTGTGAAAATCTAAGTACAACCCTTAACTGCTTCCATGGGAATTAAGTTGCTAAGTAGCAGACAGGTGCTGCTAATCAAATGCCCTTGATTAATTGATCATCAGCAAGTGTGACCACCTCTATAAAAGCCAAAGTTTAGTAGTTGCTGGTCTGGAGCATTCAGGTGTGTGTTAACACACATGCCAAGTAGGAAAGACATCAGCAATGATCTTAGAGAAGCAATTCTTGCTGCCCATCAATCTGGGAAGGGTTATAAGGTCATTTCAAACATTTAAAGTCATCATTCTACAGTGAGAAGATTATTCACAAGTGGAAAAACATTCAAGACAGTGCCAATCTTCCCAGGAGTGGACATCCCAGCAAATTAACCCAATGTCAGACCGTGCAATGCTCAGAGAATTGCAAAATACCCAAGAGTTACATCTCAGACTCTTTAGGCTCAGTTAGCATGTTAAGTTAAAGTTCATGACAGTACAATTAGAAAAAGACTGAATAAGTATGGCTTGTTGTGAAGGGTTGCCAAGAGAAAGCCTCTTCTCTCTAAAAAAACATGGTAACATGGCTTAGGTTTGCAAAGTTGCATCTGAACAAACCACAAGACTCTGGAACAATGTCCTTTGACGACGAGACCAAAGTGGAGATGTTTGGCCATAATGCACACCGCCACGTTTGGCGAAAACCCAAACACAGCATATCAGCACAAAACACCTCATATCAACTGTCAAGCACGGTGGTGGAGGGGTGATGGATTGGGCTGTTTTATAGCCACAGGACCTGGGAACCTTGCAGTCATTGAGCCGGCCATGAACTCCTCTGTATACCAAAGTATTCTAGAGTCAAATGTGAGGCCACTGTCCGACAACTAAAGCTTGGCCGAAATTGGCTCATGCAACAGGACAATGATCCCAAGTACACAGCACATCTACAACAGAATGGCTGAAAAAGAAAGAATCAAGGTGTTTGCAAGGCCCAGTCAAAGTCAGACCTCAACCTGATTGAAATACTGTGACTGGACCTTAAGAGAGCTGTGCATAAACAAATGCACAAACCTCAATGAACTGAAGCAACGTTGTAAGAAGAGTGGGCCAAAATTTCTCCACAATGATGTGAGAGACTGATAAAGTCCTACAGAAAACTATTACTTAAGTATTGCTGCTAAAGGTGGTTCTACAAGCTATTGAATCATAAGGTGTACTGTACTTAGTTTTTCACATGGCTTATCCATTTTGGCTTTATTTTTTTAAATAATAATTCAACTCAGTGTAATATGTCTTGGTGTGTTCATCTGAGGTTGTATTTTACCTAATTTTAAGACCTGCTATGGAACAGATGATTGTTATTATGTCCTGATATGTAAAACCTGGAATGCAAGAGGGGTGTACATTCTTTTTCACATGACTGTGTGTGGTGTATATATAATAAATATATATATTATATATATATATATATATAATATATAATATACACACACACACAGTCATGTGAAAAGAATGTTATATATATTATATATATATAATATATATATATCTATATATATATATATATATATATATAATATATATATATACATACACACAACACCACACCAGTCATGGGAAAAAGAATGTACACCCTCTTTGCATTCCATGGTTTACATATATATATATATTATTAGTTGCACTACTTTCCCGGGTTCTTTTTCATGTTTACTGTATCTTCACAATTCACGTGTGTTCACTATTTGGCGCTATCAGATCTATCTCCTCTCTCTCTCTCCATCTTAATATGGAGGTTGGTAAGGCAAGTTACAGTGGGGTAAGAAGGGTCAAAGGGTAGGTGCCTGGTGAGGAGGTTAGGAGGGGGGGTTAAAAACCTCCACTGGATACTATATTTTGGGGGCAATTAAATAGTTTAGGTAGGAAGTAGAGAAATGATAAAACAAATCAGTAAGTCTTAAAGATAAGTAGCGAGATTCTGTTAAAGGAGAGCCTATAAAATAGATTTAACATCACAGAAGAAAGTTATATCAGTTAAAAAAAGATGTTGCCAGTAATAAGAGGAATCATTATTCCACTAGTTGAAACTAACGCAGTGTGAATTCTTCAAAACATGGACTTGAGGAGTATTTCTTTTAAATAGGTATATTATGTTTAAAACCAGTTCTTAATACCATAGATGTTTCACTGGGGTATTTGTTTGCCTTCCTCTGGATCAATATACTGTAAACCAAATCATAGGATAAAGTATCTATCGTCTAAATTTAGCAAGGTTAAACTTGAGGACATATGTCTTTTTTCAACCTCATGTACTATGTACTTGTAACAGTGTATACGAGACCTCAAAGGCTCTTCTTTACTGTGTATAGATACAGGTAGAAGATGTTCGTATGGTTGGCATCTGAATTTGGAAAATCTCTTCAATGTTTGTGTGAAGGTGCGGGACTCCGCAGAAGTTTAGCTTTAGATTCCCATTTTACAAGTCTTGGTCCTTATTTTATAAGTGGATGGCCCCGACCAGAGCTGCGGAATGGAAGCCTCATTGAAGCCATGCTGGTGAGCTGCAATTCTGTCACAAAGTGGGTTACCACAAATAAACTCCTTTGCACTGGAAAATATGAGCGTTATGACGGCAGGATACATACAGATGCAGCGGCCGTTATTCGAACACTTCACGCGGTGTATACCTCGAAATACCATGTCATGCGGGGTGATTTTCTTCCAACCGCACGCCTTTAGACGCGAGTGCAGAAATGGCATTTTAGTGTTCTGGTTTTTAAACACCGCAAATTGACACAGAGCCGCAGCACTGTACACATTGCAACTTTCATTCATTCATTGCACACAAAGAAACAGAATCCATGAAATCAAACCCAAGCAACTGCGATAAACACGTGTGCCTGGGGCGATTGGCCGCATTAAGGCCGGAGGATTAGTACAGTAGCACATAGAAAAACGGCTCCGTGATTTGTTCGATAACGGCTGCTGCATCTGTACTGTAGCAGTTATTCAGAAGTGCATTGTAATATGGGTGGCTCCTGAGATACATATATTACCCTGGGAAACCACTCCAATCCATGTGCTTAGGTATTTAAATATTAAAATGGTAACCTCCTAGTAAGGCATTCATTGTGTCCCCTATGCTGCATTATGTATAATAGGTTTCTGCACACACTTTATAGAATAACGCCCTTGGACTCATTACTAAGAACCAACTCATGCGGGTATGTTGTGATGTCAATGTAACCTTTTCAAATCGAGATCATGTCTACAATTCACTGTTCTCGCCGGCAGAAGTGTCCCTGGAAGTCAAGAGAGTGTGAAAAGCACTCCCCAGGACCGACTCTCTGGAGACAATTTTTACTGTGGGAAAATAATGAAACATACCTTAGGCCAAAGGGTCTGGCAAAAGCTGGACAAACAGGATCAGCTTTCAAAACTAGATTTGCTATTTGTAAGACTTGCAAAAAAAAGTCCCTGAGGGTAGACAGTAGGTTGATCCAGACATGGGAAGGGGAAGGAGGGCACTGGTGTGAGACCTAATATACAGAGCTTAATTAGGTAAACTTTATTAAGGGGAAAGCAGAGGGAGAAACAAGTAAAAAGCAATTACATCAGCCTGTTTTACAAGGGACAAAGGTAAGAAATCTGTGATCAACTCAAGGTTTTTTAAAACACTCATGTAGAAAAGGTCCTTTGTGTTGGTGACTTCGGAGACAACGTTAACAACACTTACAAGAAGTATTCACTACTGTGCACGGGTAAATTAAAAACAGATTTACATGAAAAGGCAGTGAGGCTGTGTCACCTCTGAAGATTTTCTGATGCTACCATATTTTTACCAGGTGTGTTTGAAACCAACATAAAAGTTTCACATGTAGGTAATGCAGGCTTTAGATATCTTAATTGTACTACTCCACGCCTACAGTACGTTTTGGGTTTTATAAAGTCATTTTAGGATTTCTACTATGTTCCCTATTTGTAGTAAGAAGTGCTAGCTTCCTTCACTCGGTTAAGACCACCTAAGTTCTTCAAGGAGTCTAGTGTCTCAAACTGTACCCAAAACCCCCATTTCAGTAGAAGAAATGACTGCATTAGATCTGGGTTGCCTCATTCATAGCTCCTATAGGTGTTACAATTCAAGTTCGATGGCTTTTATTGAGATATTTCTATGTTCCCAGAGGTCCGTTTTTGACCTGTAGTGGATACTTTGCAGAGTGTGATAAATTCATTGGAGATACAAATTTGACATTGATATTGTTTCAGGTTTATGTGATATCAAATTCAGCATGGTTAATTTATTCTTATTTTGGTCCAATTAAAAACAATTTCACACTTACCAAAAACAACAGATTTCTCAGGGACCAATGTGAATTGTTTAAGCTCCTTCTCTGATTTTTTCCCGGTTGTTAGAGAGCCTAGCAACTCTTTATACTTTTAAAAAAAAGAGACACAGGGAGAGTTGCCCCCAACACTGTTATAATTTATTAAACGGGGAAAGAATTTACATTAAAAAATGTACTCACACACCAAAGAGGGTAATCGTTTATGCACTAATGGCAGCTCTTCTGCTGGGATGCTACAGTTAGATCACTGGATGTCCCATAAGTCCCTCAACCCTCGGTCCCACTTCTGGGCCCTCACCCTGTCCGTGCCATTGTGTGCAAGCACCATGTAGAACTACCTGTCATGATTGCTAGTTGCCATGGCAGGGAACCCGGATCTCACCTCTGCATGCTACAGCCTTAGAATCAGCAGTAGGATATCTTGCATGTGCTAAACAGTAACCCACTCAATGTAAACATCCGCTCCGGTAAACATCCGCTCTTCTCCTGTGCTAATACTTAGTTCCCACCGTGGAATAAAAGGGACAGTATAATTAAATGCGCCGCATTATAAGCAGCTGACTTGAGGCAGGGAGAATCTCCACCACAGTGCAAACTGCACCTGGAGGGAAAAAAGGCAAAGGTACCCCTACCTCCATCAGCGCATCTCTCCTTCCTCTCAATTATATGCACTTCTGGAAATGAGTGATACATGTGAGAGCTTAAAGGCAGCACGTGGTGCCCTTGAATAGTATTTTGTGTTGGCTACCACTGAGTAGTAGCTTTTATAACTTTTAGCATCCATCCAACCACTACTTTACTTTCCCAGTAAGTCAGACTCGTTATACAAAAATATCCTGTGCTAGTTGTTATGTACCTACTTACACATTGTTCTGCCATGCAAAGCAGACTTTACTAGTAGGGTTACAGACAGATTTGTTTTGTGGATTTGAGATGACATTTAAGTCAATTCCATCACTGTTATGGTCATGAGACACTGTTTATTTGTAGTAGTGAACTATTCCATTACTTTTGCCACAGATAATGTTGGGATAAACCAATTTTAATCCAAAATGACTCTCTAAAGGAAAGGTTTTTTTTTGTAAATAATACTCTTTTTAGTGGGAAGTGAAACATTTGAATTTGTTCTCTACAAGAGGTTATTTTTCATGAAGTTCTTGTTCCATTCCTGATGGAAACAAAAATGAAATGGTCTCTGAGAACTGTATCTACACAAGTCTCTCTAATGGGAACCCATTCCTCAAGAATGGTTTTACCTTCAGGCTTGTGAGTTATGTTTGGTGGCTTCCTCGGGTGTTCTCAGCTGAGTGGACCACAGATGGACCCAGATTAGCACTTTTAAACCTTCAATAAAGGACATTGCTTGTTATTGAATGGTTCAGTTCCATAGAGGAATTTGAACAGCGGCATTAGATGTGGTAAAACATTCTGACTTGGCTTACATTTTGCCCATCGCACAGACACAGACACAAACTGAAAGCAATCCCAGTTGTGTCAGGGGTCATTCATGCTCTGAGGTGTTATCTGTTAAACTCAGGTCAGACCAACTTAACTCAAATTGTATGTTGAAAACATGCAATTGACCCCTTTATAAACACTAGCAGTGCGACACAAGGGATTGGGGACCTCCTGATCCAGTTTAGTCCACCTGATAGTCCTGCTGCTATGCACCTATACGACCCCCTTCAATATTTTGATATCAGATTAGTATGCAGCGCATTGATGGGATATAATTGAATATGGGAGCACTATTATCCTTACACAATGGTGCTCTTCTCCTTTGGAACAGAGAGCTGCTGTGTTGCTATTGGGAAAAGCAAACACCCACAAAGACAGGACCCGGAGTAGACGCAAGAGTTAAGCAATGAATGTATGACAAACAGATACCTCTTCACGAGAAAGCTCCTATTTCTAAAACATTGTATTTGGTGTTAGTAATTGTTGTAAGCCGTGTAAAACTATGCTACAAAGAGGACCCCTGTTGAAAGCTCTGAAAAACAAGATGTATGTTTTTATTAGATGTAGACTCTGGTGTCAATCGGGGGGTCTCGGCTTTGTCTGATCTTATACACAATAAAGACAGAAGCCCAAAGCATCATACATACAACCTTACATTTTCCACAGAGGTTGTTTGTTGGTGTCCATATCATTTCTTTGAGGAACATGAATTTTGGCACACTAGTGAGTAATCAAATCATCATTGATCTGAGCTCCTTCAGACGGACATGAAAGACGAGAACTTGGAACATCTTTAACCTCGAACACCTACAGAGGGTAGCAAAACGTTACCTTACTGACTGTTCGGTGCCACTGCCTCGTACACGTTTTTCACGCGGCTCAGCATGCTGCTTCTCTGGCACCAAAGCGTAACGCTGTGGGTTTTCCGCCCCCGGTCCATCCGCAGAAGTAATTGATCTCTCCGCAGCTCCCGTTCAACGTCAGATGCTATTGTCACCAGGTCTCCCGACAGACTTTTGTTTGTTCGACGCCTGCATTGGACAGAAGGTCTGGCTACGACTGGAGATTGTACTCTCAACTCTGTACAAGCATTATTAAGTGTCCTACGACAGCATTGTAATAGCATGATGCGTGAACAAGTGCATAATAATTCTACCAGTTCGTACAGGATCATATCTTCCCTAGAGAGCAACTTTATACATACCTCAAGCACATGGATTCCAGTGGGTTCCCCCAACGGTGATTTATCATTTCTAGGCCTCCCATTTACATGTTAGCACAGTCGTGTCACGAATGGCCCTTGCGGTAATCTGGTGTCAGGGATCCCAACAGATTTAGAAGAAGCCAACACCTTTATTATTTGGGCTAGCAAGCTTCTTAGCGTCCCGTGGCCTCAACACTGTCTCTGCTTTCTCCCCCCTCATTACAAGTCACTTTTTTCTACAATCTACAGCAGCCACGTATCTTCTGCTTAACAAACTTCCCCATCCTCATATTCTCCCGTCCAAGCAAATTGATATTTTATGAGTGAGAACCCTCCCTTTGACGAACTGTATCACTGCACTAGGTCAGGGCTTGTTACACTTGCACGTCCACGTCGAGCTTAATACTGGCACTACAAGAGGCTCCCTGAGTGGACATGCGGCGTACTGCTTATGCTCTGCTGATTTGCAAAACCCCTTGCTCTGCTGTCTAAACTAAATCTTTAGGACGCTCCGGTATGAAACTTTGATGCAA
This sequence comes from Ascaphus truei, assembly GCA_036426205.1. Classification (NCBI taxonomy): domain Eukaryota; kingdom Metazoa; phylum Chordata; class Amphibia; order Anura; family Ascaphidae; genus Ascaphus; species Ascaphus truei. The sequence continues at coordinate 46,238 of WSYH01000098.1, forward strand.
ACGGTATTGACACATTACAGTCTACACGTCTGTTTCATTTGTAAGTTATAATATCTTCTCTCTATAACAGCCTTGATCTTATATGTCATGAGTTATGTGTATATTGGATTTTATGGCACTTTTAATCAGATAACTAATGTTTTTTTTCTTCTCTCATTAGTTTGATCTGCGTCTTCTCTATGCGAATCCTGTGTATGCGTTTTGCACTCAATAATCCTGTGGAAGGCTTTCAATTGTTATGGTTTGAGGCAACCGATTTTTTACTATATAATTGTTCTTAGTTAAGGTTCACTTTATCCTTGAGAAAGTCACATTTCTGACGAAGACGTACAGTGATAGCGTAGACAGAACACGTACCGTGAATCATTGGGGATGGAACTTGTGGAGGCTTCCACCTGCTGCCAGACCCCAGTGGCTGTTATCGGATGGGGGAACCAAACTGGCTTGGGAAGGCATCTGACCATTCAAGGACTTCTGAGTGTCTCATTTCAACCCCTTATCCCGAGGGTCTGCAGCTTGGGACTACAAACTGAGAGCAGCGTTTGTTACATCAATTCTTGTTGGAGGTTGTACCATGCTGTTCCCGTCGGTGGTGATATGCATATGCCTATTTTCATCGTTTATGGAGTGAGCTGTGTTCTCCCTCTCCTCAACTTATTATTTACATATATACGTCTTTTTTACCCTATGGGCTGTGCGCGTTTCTCTTCGTTGTTTTTTAGATTTCTCTGACGTGGTTCTCCCTCTGAAAGCTGCCTCTAACCCTTTAAGGCGTAATCACTGACGGGACATTTATCAAGGTAGTTGGAGTATTTAGTATCAATTTTATTCTTCATTATAGTGTTGTTATTTTCTGACTATATTGAAGATCTGAACGCTATGTATGTATTCCTCAATATTTTCATTGAGTTGGCGCTACCTATCTTTGTTTTATACTACACATATTATATAATAGTATACACATATAATATATATATTATATACAAGAAAAAACTGCGCCCGCATGATAATAGCTCACTCCGCACCCAAATCATGCAAATAATTAAAATGATCCTAATAGTACCATACCATTGAATATTAAAGCCGTCGATGGTTAAATAACTCTATCAATTGTGTGAACATACAAATAAGCACATTTTATACCACCTTGACAAAATGCCCTAAAGTAGTGTGAGCTACGTTCTGGACTGATCATTATGGTTATTACCAATGTGATGGAATTATAGTGTCTTAACGAAAAAAGAACAATAAAGGAAAAACACTTTTTTTTTGTCCCTTCGCCGGTTGTTGAAAATAGAAAAAAATATTGCCCATATAAACAAATATAGACCCAAATAAATAATGTAATGAAAAAATTATCAGACTCTGGCAACCGGTTCTGCTTTGCACGGATCCCACGATTCTTCCAGTGAATCGACAGAAGAACAAAAAAAGAGAAAGCGACCGATCCTAGTTGTAATGTATGAAAAATTAGAAACTATTTTTGTCATTATTTTTAACCCAGACTCCAAAATTCAAAAGATTTGTAAACTCTCATACATATTACCCCCCCCCATATATTGTGCAATAAAAAAGATCGAATGTTGTAACCGGAGTTTAAACTCATTCTTGTTCAAACAGGGGCTCATGATACGCTTCTCCGGTCTGCCACCCGCCCACCCACACTTCTCATATGGCTCCAGTCCCAGGACCGTCTCCAGCCATCCCGCCAGCAGTGCTTTTGTTCCCCAGGTGTTCTTTTTGCAGATTCTCTCACGAGCTGGAAACGGATGTTAGATCATCTCTACCACCTCACATTCTTCCGGATCGGAAACACAGTTAACGTGAATCAGGTTCACAGTGGTAATGTTAAGTCTTCTGTGTCTTGCTTCTACCGAATGGAACTTGTGTTTGCCAATGGTCTGTCAGAACTTGTCCACACCGTCCTAGCCGACCAAGAGTATGCAAACAAAAAAGCCAATAGTCCACACTACAAAACTTCTTCCTACGAGTTTTCTTCACAAAAAGGGTATTCCTATCAGGGGCTCAATTGTCATTCACTCGGTTAGAAAGCACAAGGCCCTCCCCCCACTCAGTTCACTCATTGAGGAAAGCGCCCTAGTGGGCGTGAAACGTGCTGGCGAGAGTAGTTTGTGCTTTGTTTTTCATTTTTTTATGTAGCTTATAATAAAGAGATTTTTTTTTTAACGTATAGATTTTTCTTCCTTTTTTCAGAAATCACTATTAACATATAAAGGGGAAGGGAGTGGTTCTTTCGTGGGAGGGCGCCGGTACAAGAAAATACAAGGGTTATGTTTTTTTCCCTTTGGTGGGAGGGGGGGGAGGGCGGATGGTTTTCTTGGTCCCTCGGTGAGTGGTAGTTAAGACATTCACTGGATTCATTGCAGGAAATCAAACATTCTATGATAATTGTCACATCCATGCTAGGTCTAGGTCTGACTAACACTTTTCCGTAGTTATTACGGGTTCCTACTATTTATGGTTCCTATTGGGTTCTTCCATATGTATGCTTAACACGGGGTCCCATTATCGTCAGGAAGAGAGTTCGGGTCTGTCAGTGTTTACAGGCTGGGGTAAGTCTCTCCCATCGCTCATTACTGTAGTTATTTGTGCGTAATACTAGTGACCAGCGGGGTGTGGTCAGTTTCTTCTCTTAAGTCTCTTCTTGCTATTAAATTTTCTCGGTCTGCGGGAGAGGTATCTGCCGTTATCAACCCCCAAAGTCTATTTTTCTCTCAAGTCAGTCCGTCTGGTTTTAGTTCTAGAGATCTCTTGTTCTCTGTCCCATGTTCAATATACCCGGTTTTGTGGGGCTTTCTGCCTATTATGCCGCTCTACTCTTCCCCAGAATTAGGATGATTTTGGGGCAAGTCACAATCATCTATCGTTTAACACTGTGGCATTTAGGCCGCATGTTACGGCACAATTACACATTGGGTAGGTTCCAGTGGGAAAAAGGAGTGGGGCGGGGCTGGTGGGTAATACATTGTGTAGGACTTTTAAGGTTTGTTCTTCTGATTAGGGAACATCGGGAAGCTTAGCTGTCCGTTTCGTGATTTCTGCACATTCCTCTTTCTTGGGATGTTTTTCTATGTCCGTCGTCCACCGTCTAGAATGTTTTTGCTGTTTGTTCTGGCTCGTCATATTTTTTTAACAAGGAGTACCTGATAGAGTTGGGCCACTCGCCTTTATTGTAAGTGACCACTTGGTTATAGGATTAACCAAGTTGGTTGAGGGCCCTACCTCTCCATGTGTCGTTTGGTGGGCATGAGGATAACATAGTGGGCCAGTTGTACTGTATGGATATTGTGTGTGTTGGGAGTTATACCTGCCCTCTCTTATTTCTAATACACTGAATATGTAACTTTATAATCCCTGTTTGCATGTTCATCTTACCTAGAGAGCCCTTTATATCCCATGACATAAAGATATTGGAGTTGTGAGTGGTGTAAATTCGTGGATTGGCTCCCAATGGGTGTTAGGGGTACAGGGACCTTATGGAGGAGACTTTCCGCCTCCTGTGTTTGCCAGTTTGTTGTTTTACTCCCAGATTGTATAGATTTGGTGCCAGTACAGACTGGGTGGGCTCTTTAGGCGGTTTGTCTGTTCCACCTCTTTTTACCACATAGACCAGCACGATTTCGCCCTACTCCTTGTCCTCGCTTCCCACTTCTCTCTATATCCATTTTACACGCTTGTTACTGGGGTGCGGAACCACACCTAGATTAGCGGCGCTAGCTAGTTTCGCTTTCATTTAGTACTTTGTTAAGGTCTGGTTGACCCAGGCCTCCTCCTCGCCTGGGGATTTCTTGAGCACGCCATCAAAGCTTCCTTCTTTATCCTAGGTTTTTCTGCTTCCATTAGAAATTTGCTTATCTCTTTTCTTTTCATTTACCGTCTCTTTATTACACTAGGCTTCTTTTGGAAAACGTGACGGTGGGGGCACTTTTCGGAATAGGTAAAGTCATTCTAGGTATATAGGTGCATTTTACCTTTTACCTGATTTAGTTATTTTACCGTCCCATGATATCTGTATTTGACCATTTTGATTCTCAGGTCTTTTTAGGGTTTGGGGTTTTTGTAATAACGTCGCCCCCCCCGGTTGTGCTCCCTGACATATTCATCATATGTTATCTAATGTAGAGTTCCTAGGTATCTCATTTGTTTCTTTGACATCCATTTTATTGGGAGTTTTTCGTAGTGCGCATGTTGAGTTCTGGCGTGTATGTGCCGTATCTTCTCGCTTTGATTTGTTCGTTGTTGTAACTTTAAAGTTTTGAGGAGTGTGCCAATGCGTTCTATGGTGCGCTTTATAGAGTTTTTTAAGGACTCTGGTTATCCACGGTTATGTCCCTCACGACCCGAGCAGTTCTAAAGTGCTAATCCGCACAATAGCAGACACTTTATATATGTGCGTTTCCTTATAGGGACACCCGCTATCCTTGGTTCTCTCGTATTTTGAGGCTACTATCTTTTTCTATGCACCAACGCGAACTCACCGCATTGGGGGAGTGGGGCACTGCATTTGGTTACACGTTCAGAGCTGCGAAATGTTTTGATGTGCTAACCGAGGTTTTGCCGAAACTGTACGTATGGGGTGGGCCATCTAGCGTCTTCATGCCTTTATATAAAGTTCTGACATGTAGGCCATCTTTATATGAATACCCGGATACATTAAAGGGGACAGGGCACCCGGTCAATAAGCTTTTTGATCAGCGTCCTAACCCTAGAATCAGCGGGTAGGGCGGTCTTTGGTGTTTGTCGCACCTGTCGTTTGTATGAAGGTTAATTACATCTCATGATGTTAATCCCTCACAGCGGCCTGCCGTTCTGGAGTGAATCCACTGGGTAGGGTGTACAAGGAATTAATAATCTTTCAATGGTTGCGAGAATGTTGCGAGAATAGTTTTATGTCTGTATTTATCAGAGAGTGAGCCTATACACTGGAACCATTAAGTCGGGTTCTCTTTTTCCTTCCTTTGGTATTAACACCCATGGATGCAATGATAGAGGCCTTTAGGGGATTTTTTTTTTTTTCGTTGGTGCTTGCCGTCCTAGGATCGCTATTGAACCAGCGGATCCAGATATATGGATTCAACGTTTTCCTTGTTCCTCTTTCCCCTTTCTATTCTGCTTACCCCCATTCCTTCCTCTTCGTGTTAGATCCCCATGTATTATAATAGAACCCATTATAGTGAACACCGTCCGGGCCATCGGGGCAGTTATTTTGGAGTTATCCTTGATGGGATTTATGGATGCTCCGACGACCTCCCTCTGATGCCCTTGATGTCCCTAGCTGGGGTTCCTAATGGGCCTGATTCTGACGTCGTCTAGTTTGGATCAGCTTTGTGTTTTTCTATATATTCGTATAACGTTGACTTTTCGATTACTTATGTGGCTTTTTTTCATCGGGGTGTGTAAACGGTGTATATAGTTACATATTACGAGACATAAAGTCGTTTTGATTCACCGGAGTGCTTTGGTTAGGATGTCCTGTTTGGTTTCATGATTGTATTCATATTGAGGTTCGCTGTTTTATTGCGGAGTTAGTTTGGACGCATAAATTTGCCTGGTATGAATTATCCGAACTTTTTTAGTCTAAAAGAATTGTCTTTTTTTTGTAAACTTACAATTGGATTGGCCTTAAGTATCTCCAAGTACAGCGAATATTTTTTAAGATCAATCATCACTGCCCGTATAATATCATGAGTATACAATCTTACGTTAGGGTTGGTCTTTTCTTGTTTTTTTTTTTCTTCAGCCTCCTTTCTCTGTTTTTTTCCCTAGCGTGTTTGGTCTTTTCTTTTGTCCGTATGTTTTCGTTCCTTTTTGTGTTTTTTCTCTTTTCTCCTGGTCTGTGTTCTACTCTTTCTTCATTTCCCCTTTTCTTTTTTTCCTTTTCCTCCTTTTCTTTCCTCCCCCCTCTTTTTTTTTCTTATTTCTTTTTTTTATTTCGCCCCCCCGTCTTCGCCGTTCCCCCCGTTTCTCACTGCCTACTTTTTTCCTTTTATCTATGTCGGCGTCTCTCGCTTGGAGTGTCGCTACCCCCTTACTGTTTTTTTTGCCTTTTGTTTCTTTGGTGCGCTTCCCCTTTTTTTCTTTTTTTCCCTTCTTCGTCCCGGTAGCTTTTTTGACGGTAGGTTCTCCTCATTTTCTCTAATGCTCCCTTGTTAGCTTATTGATCTTTTTTTTTTCTCCTCTTTTAATCAGGGAGGCCACATATTCGATTTCCCTCCTTCGCATATGAGAGTAGCTTAGGCTTGTTCCCGTCACCATAGTGTACGTCGCTGATCTGATTTGCCGTTGTAATTTTTATTGCGACCAGCAAAAAAGTATCCCGCTCCCGTACTAGCACTGTTCCTCATAGAATTTAGCGTTGGATGTCTCTTGAGCATTAGTTTTTGTTCATTGAGCACCATTTGTGCCTGCCCCCGTCGGTCTTCTGGGCATGTCTCTCAGGTAGTTACCACCGGTTTGAGGCGTGGTTTCTGACTCATGCTTATATTTGTCTATTTCTGCATCTTATTATTCTTCTCTGTCGTTATCATCGATACAAGTATTATAATATAATGCGGGTGTATGTGGTTTTATGCTTGGGGTGAGTAGCCGAATGGTAAACCCCTTTGGTTGTATTGCGGGTTCACCTTTAATTAGCCTACCATGAGTGACCATGCTCCACCCCAGTCTTATGCGTTTGTTTTAGACCCCCCCGCGGTTGAGTATTCGTCTCCGTATTGCTTTGCAATTGAGTCTTCGCTCTGGTTCTTTTATGACGTCTATAACCCGGTGTGTCAGATCCACTCATTATTGAACGTAAACCCTTCTTATATTGGCTTATCGTATCGAAGGCTCTCTTAATAATTGCTTTTCTGGGTATGTGTTGGGCATTTGGCTTACAAGGGTAGTTCTGTCGTGCCTAATCTTAACGGGAATACAATTAGCCAGTTCCCGGTACTGGTCTAGCTTATTTTTTTCTACTGCAAAAGGGTGGCATGGCCCACCCTACCGTTCTTAATCACGGAGCGTATCTCCCGCTTTTTGTCTGTGGCTTGGTGAGTGTGAGTGATACATTGGTTTATTTCCCTAAAATTTGATCCCCTTTTTAACCCACTTAATATGTCTGCTCTGTTCAGGGTTGGGTTTGAATCCCCCAACTGAATGTCACTTCCTCCGCCTTTTCTCGTTTTTGAGGTCTTCATGAAACCATAGTCTCCTTTTCATTGGGAGGTAGGAGTTCAGTCCCTCGACATTCTGCGTTGTTATTTCTTGTACTTTCGCCATATGTCTGATGTTACACACTTGCGGTTTTCCGCCGCGTATTCTGTTTGTCCCGTGCAGGACGGGAGATTGTGTTAGGGGGTGCCCGTGGTGATTTTTCGGTTGCGGACATTATCCAAACCTAATGTTTTTGTCTGTGAAAAGTTCCCCCCCCTTCCCCCCCGCCTGTGTGCATTTAGGTGACTCAGTGTGGATGAAATGGAGAGAACATTGGGCGTTTGTGAACAAAAAATACCTGGCCGGTTTTTAACGTGGTTGTGTCGGACCGGTGCCGGCACTTTCTTGGTGCCTTTGGGCCTTGACTCTGCGTTTGGCCCTGTCTTCGGACCTCCTGTCAGGGGGGGACAATGCCAGGCGGTTCAAGCAAAAAAGGGCGAAACCGTTGTTTGTGGTACGGCAATGTCGGTACTTGCAGTCGGATTGACCGCTCTATGGTTTGTAGTCTGTAAACTGTCGTCAGCTCCGCTTGCCTTCCGTCACGTGCTACCTAGTGTGTTGTTGACAACCTCTTTTTCTGCTATGACGGATGGAACTAAAACACAGATTGGGGTCGCGCGGGGACATACATACAATCCAACTCTGGGTCAATGTTAAACAGTTTTAGTTTTAACAACAGTAAAAGAACAAAAACTACATAATAAAAAAACTAATTGAGTCCGAATTTCTTATTATACACCTTTCTCTATTTCCTTTTCAACTACCTCTGAGGTAGATCCCATCTATTATAGAGGCTTAATTAATGGCTTTAAACCTTGTGCTTCAGTTATCTAGTGGTAACTGTGTTGTTTCCTTTTTTTAGTTTTAGGTACCCCCCCTCCTTCCTCCCTTTATAAACGTTTCCTCCTTTCTCCGCTCCCGTCTAGTTCGTCTGTATTTGTATTGGAACCCAGCCACGAAAGTGTCGGGGTGGGGTTGGTTACAGTGATGGTTAGGATATGTCTCTACTGTTAACTCTCGTGGTTTTGCGTTGCATTCCGGGTGTTTTGTTTGAGCCTCAGCTTGGCTTTTGCTCGGCACTCGTTACTGGGTAGTGGTCACCTTGAACCACCGTTTCACGCCTTGGTCCGTGGAAAAGTTGCTACCTGTACCACTTCGTTTCCTGGGATCTGCCTACGCTCCTAGCGCTTTTTCCCTCTTCCTTTTCGAGGCAATCTTCATTCTTGGTTGCTTAATTGGGGGGTTCGGTAGGGTGGCCTGTTGCATTTGTTGGTGCTTGGCGATGGACGGAAAGTGGCGCATAGCCCCATCTACCTGAGTTCCTGCTTCCTCAGATAGACTGTGAGTTTCTTAGTTCTGCATTTTGGCCCCCCCATGGTTATTGGCGACGAGGTCCGAGGAAAATTTTGCTTATGTTCCGTATCTTCAAAGGAGATTTTATCTAGGTTCCTGAATTTGGTGTGATTTCCTTTCTGGGTAGTAGAAGTAGTTTAATTGCGACATTGTGATCTAGTCTAACAGTGCGCGACCTCTGTTTCAAATTCCGCGGGCTGTACGATTTTCTATGGGCTCTTTTGGTCGGTTCCAGATTTTGCTCGGTGATTCTGGGAGTTATGCTCCTAAAAGTCATTTAGGTATCGGTATGTTCCTCGTCAGGACTGTCTCGTGTGAGGTGTTGCGAATTCTAAGATTGTTCCTTCGCGATCTATCCTGTCTCTTCTGGGCGTCTTGACGGCGGGACAGATCTGTTTTTCATTTGGGGTCCTTATGTCTTTATCGTTGTGCGCCCGCTGTCCATCCATCCGTAAATGTCTTCCCCCATGGCACTCCTCAGTCCTGCGGTTCCCAGCCTTCTTCATCTATTCTAATCTCCTGGTGTGTAGGCTATTTCATGCGGTTTCGTAACTCCTCGCTGATGAAAGCCTGTCTATTTTTTTTTTATCCTTTAACCCAGGTCTTTTAGTTCTTTCCTTGATATCGTGGTGCATATTGCTTCTGACACTGAGTCCGAAGTTATGTAGCGACTCTGGCTTGTGCGGTTTCTCATTTGCCCCAGTTGGCCGTGGGCGCCACGTCACTTCTGGAGAAGAACGTCTTTTGGAGATTCTGTGTTCCCTATCGTTTTAGCGGGGGGCCATGCTCGTGTTCAGATTGTGGGGTAGAGAGAACACATCAGGTCTGGTCTTCCTTTTCTATATTGGTTGATGGTTCTATCTTAGATATGGGGTAGTTGTACCCGGCGACGGACTTCTTCTGTCTGTTTTTCTAGGACTCGCAGCTATCCATTCCACATATGCACACCCACACTTCGGGAGTTCAGTAGTCCAGGGATTATCAGTTGGCTTGGCTTCATATGTATCGCCCCTGCGGTGGCAGGGGGGGACATGGGATATCGGGGTTTTCCCCCGGGGGCGGAGGCCCTGCTGTCGCCTGCATTCACTCCACGCTATTTGCTTTGTTGTTTGTCTTTTCATCTCTCCGTGCGAAGATTTGGGGGGTACTGAGGTTTTCTGCATTAGGTAGGTAGGTGAGTATGTATTGGGGTGAGTCCGGATTGGGACTCCCCCCCCCGAGCGCTTTTTTTGTGGTATTCGAGTAGTTTCTTACCGAGGCTGTTTCAACTTTCCTCCAGCATCTGGTTTATTTGCCTGTGTGCTTGTACCTTTACTTTCAGGGTTACCAGCGGCGGACCTTTGGGATCAGGCTTTGGGACCACTTATGCGTCTCCAGGCCTGGTGGAATGCACTGGCCTCTTTCTTCTCTCTCAACACGCACCGGCGCTCCCATTTACTCTCTCGCCTTTCCACAACACCTGCTCTAGTTGTACCCTCCTGCGTACTGCTCAAGCCCCCTCAGCCAACTCCCCTCGGGGGGGGCAAGCGGCACCTCGTTTTGTCCGGAGGAAGTTGAAGGTAGAATCTCACGCATACCGTCACGCGACATTTTTGCCAGCCTTGCGGCGGTGGCAAGGCAGGATGCGGACCCGCGTTTTCAGGAGAGGGGATTACGATTCTGCTTGTTAGGCCTGCCTCTGGAGTGACCAAGCCTCGTGTCCTGCGCGCTTTTTTGCGTAGGGCTGCTACCCCTACTTGTGCGCCGTTTGCTGCGGATAGGATCGTCCCTTCTAACGAGCCGCGCATGTTTGTTCCCACCGTCGGCATCTTGGTTTCACCAGGGGAAGGGAGCTGTGTGTTGTTCCGCTCGGGTAAGGCTTCTTTCCTTTTGGCTTGGAAGGTTTTTTGGTGGGGGGGGGGGGACCCCCCGGGAGGGTAATACGGCAAGGGGGGCTTTTGGGGAGATGTATCCTTAATGGGGTTTGCCCCGCGATTTTAGTGGGGTTTATGATGGTTTCTGCAGTATTGTGTTCTCGTGCGGAATCATGCAGATCTATGACCAGCCTGTTCGCTCCTGGGCCAAATGCCCCCATAAAGAACGATTTTGTAACCTCTTTGATGGTGTAGTTTTTACCTTTTTTTCCCGGTGAGCAGATGGACACCGATCCTTACCCCTTTTTCCTGTTGCCGGTATAGGTCGCATATATATTAGTGTTATATTAACAAAATTCATACAACTCGGTACTTAACACCCAAGAATATATGTAAACCTCTGTAACTGAAATCGTAAAAAACCACAACATACACGTGCATGGTTAGATGAAACGTCCAGATCAGGACTCAGTCTGCGTGGGAGGCAAAGCTTCTGATGATGATATCGCCCGATTACCGAAAGACATCTCAAACAACAACAAAGGAAAAGAAGCTACAGCTCCCATAGCCTAATTCTGTATAAGCGGACATCTTAATAAACATGGAGTAGTCACCGGACCTATGTACTTATAAATTCCTCGGGTTAGTTAAGAACAAACACAATTCATTTGAGACTAATCTGTCGACAGCAGCGGGTTCGCGCAGGTTGTTTAAATGCAAAACGAGGGTGCCAGGATGTTGTGATATTGCCGTCAGTGATGTATTTTATTTGGGGAAATAAGAACAACCACACGAATCCTCTCCATATAGAATGCCATATGCCACCCAAAAAGTTGTTACGCCCTGCTCCCAACGTTGTGCGAATGTAGCGGCAGCGTCCCTCTCTGGTGATAGGTAAATCCTCACTATGTCCTTAGCAGCCAGCTGCGTGGAATAGCCGCTACTGTGAGTCCGTGCTGCCTCACACCAATGGGCCGGCGCCACGAGGCCACCAAGGGAGGATGGTAGCTGATGAAGTTTGCAAGCGCCTTCCTGTAGTAACGCAGTCCCCCAACCCTGGCCCAGCTCCGCCTGTCGTTCGTGAGTCACTGCGTTCCTGCTGCCGTCCCCCCCACCGGTTTCGCCGCTCATGGGACTTGTCTGAAGGCTAGACAGTGCCAGGGCTGCCCGCTTCTAGTAGGGCACTGATTAGCTGTCTAAGCAAAACTCCAGCCTGCCAGCATATCAGTGTGCTCACAAGAGAGTTCCCCGAGTCTAACTAAACCTCTAAACTCTTCAACTCACTAGTGCAAAGGTTGGACCATAATAAACCCCAGCTAGTTCTGGAGAGATAAGGCCAACCCATATACATAACCAAGCTATTGCTATTGTTTTTTGGACCCTCACGGTCTTTGTTCCCACTGCTCCGGCACATTTCTGCAAGGAGTGGATGATTATCAATTTTATTCAGATTCTTTGATATTGTTGGTTATTCCTTCTACTTATGCTTGATCCTGAAACGCTATATGTCTTCCTCCACCCTTGTCATATCACTATTGGCTGATACTATAGTCTTTTTATCATACTTATACATATATCAGATACTGTATTGTAAAGATTAAATAGATACTTCATATTTTTACGAATAAATAGGGCTGTATTCTACTAAGGCTGTGAAATGAAGCCAACTATCCGGATGGCCACAGAGTTTGTCCCTCATACCGAAGGGAGTATGAGACACGCCTAAACCAACACCTGAGATCGACTGGCTGCGCGAGACGAGAATGCAGTGACAGCACAATGCACCGTGACGTGAAGAGGGTGCGCCGCCATCAATCAAGGCGCGTCTCATCAGAGATGAACTGGAAACTCCAGGCCGGAGACGGGGACAATTTGCAGGTGCCCATTACGATGAATGCTCTCACATTAAATTGGGATTACTGACTTTCGTTGTGATTTATTCCGATCCTTTTTTATCGCCACTTAATAACTGCACATATGCATATGGGTGTGTGCGCTTTTTTCTTCTTTTTTCCTTTTGTCTGTATTTTACGTTTGTGGACCCGGGGGTGGATCATTTTGAACGAAGAAGCGGCATGAAAACAAAGAGAGTTTTGGATCTGGACTTATCAGATACTTCATATGGACTCTGTTATGTTATGGTATATGAATGGTTTATATTATCATTTTGTGTTCTTTACAAACAGTGTATTTAATGCTGTTGCACTAAGGCCACGAGCGCTAGCAGGACCTTCAGTATGGTCTATATACTTAGCGGTTAAGACCACACTACGAGTTCAATCTATCCTTCATTGGTAATTATTTACATATTTTACATCATACCGGAATATCAGCACTACTGTACTGTCACACTAATGCAGTTTGTCTTAAAAGAATAAATGTTTCCTGATCAGCCCTTTGCGTACAAGTTGTGGCGAGCCACCATGATCTATATGAAGAATTAAAATCTAAAACCATTAGATTTAAATCTGTATTTTATGCAAATCTTATTTGTTCAAAATCCTTTAAACTATCCAGCACGTATAAAGGGGCAGGTTCGTTTACCAATTCTTGTGACGTATATAATAAACATTGAGGACGTGCTCTTATTGCAAGTGATTAATTGTGGTGATCGGTTGGAGAATTAGGTGTCATATTGTGTAATTGGTGGCCGGTTGACAGAGAAAGATCCATGTTCATGGCTGCATTATTGGGGTCCCATTGAACTTTAGTCTCTGGCATAATCTTAGCCTTTCACGGCGACTTTGATGATGATGAGTTATCTTACTTACGATGAGAGCTTGTGGGCAGTGGTTTGTTTTGCTCATGAGGACGTTTATGTTTAGATTTTGGTATATAAAACTTCGGAGGGGCCAACTCGTCATCACGGTGCCACAACCAAGGATTCATGGTCTTACCAGTCTCCTGTTAGCACAGTGGCTCACTCAGTGGTCGGCTTTATCTTTGACTGAGTCATGATGAGCCCACCTTTGTAACGCCGGGACTGCTTGGCCCTTTGCTGGAAGCGGGCTTCTCTTCACGTTTGACAGTGGTGGCCTTGAGGCGGCGTTAGCCCCCCGCAATCTGGCCTTGCCCTGTTCCTATTGCCTTGTTCTCTCGTTTTTTAGTAACGCTTTTGTTATGTCTTTCTGGCCCTCGACCGTCTGCCAATATCTACTTTTTAGTTGCTTGTCCCACACCGGTTGTCTTTGTTCTATCACCTCCCCGTTTTGCCTTTGTGTCTTTTTTTTATGGAGTTCTTGCTCCCCCTGATCTACGACGGTGAAGATTTCAATTCGTGCGATCGAGAAATCAATACTCTGCTTCCTTATCGGGAGTCTCTTTTCCTGTGCGCAGATGTGGTGTGAATACGTGTGTGTTTCAGTATAGTCGGTGTTCCACTATTCTGCTTGCGCGGGTACTTACACATCGTATTGACCAGTGCCGTCGCTGTTGGTAACTGGTAAAAATCCGTATCTCTCGATCGTTTCATACCTCTTTTGCACGAACAGCGAGGCTTAAGCGTGTGTTGCTGCACGGTTTTGTGCCGTTATTCATGTCTTTAAAATCATTGTGAAGTTTCTCTCCCCCCCCATCCCCCCAGCATCCCTTCCCCACCTTTCTTTGACACTGTCCCTTGGCTTCAAACACTTAACACCCGACCTTATCTACAGTAAATATCTGTTTTTTTTTTTTTTTCTCTACACTGTTTTAGCATTGATTCCTGTGTAAATCANNNTACACTGTTTAGCATTGATTCCTATGTAAATCAGTATTGCCTACCTGAAGAAGAGAGGAGAACTCTCGAAGCTTGTCCATGACATAAATTGTTAGTCCAATAAAAAGGTATCACCTAATACTGAAGAACTCATTATTCTGCACTATTTTATATATACTGTATTACATATATTATATATAGCAACTGTAATAATTACTGTATGTTCATTTGCATGTCTTAGACAGGTCTGCAACCCTGTCTTTCCCCATTGTCACCCAGCATACAGCACTTCCACTGCAGCAAGGGATTTCTGGGAAATGACATGCAAATGAGCACTCAGTGCCAACCTTTTGTCTCAAGCTCGTATTACACGATATCATACGTATACAATAATATATATACAGTCATGTGAAAAAGAAAGTACACCCTCTTTGAATTCCATGGTTTTACATATCAGGATAGGTAAATACAACCTCAGATGAACAACAACACATGACATATTACACCGTGTCATGATTTATTTAACAAAAATAAAGCCCAAAATGGAGAAGCTGTGTGTGAAAATATAAGTACAACCCTTACTGCTTCCATGGGAATTAAGTTGCTAAGTAGCAGACAGGTGCTGCTAATCAAATGCCCTTGATTATTATTTCATCAGCAAGTGTGACCACCTCTATAAAAGCCCAAGTTTTAGTAGTTGCTGGTTCTGGAGCATTCAGGTGTGTGTTAACACAATGCCAAGTAGGAAAGACATCAGCATGATCTTAAGAGAAGCAATTCTTGCTGCCCATCAATCTGGGAAGGGTTATAAGTCATTTCAAACATTTAAAGTCCATCATTCTACAGTGAGAAGATTATTCAAAAGTGGAGAAAACATTCAAGACAGTGCCAATCTCCCAGGAGTGGACATCCCAGCAAATTACCCCAATGTCAGACCGTGCAAGTCAGCTCAGAGAAATTGCAAAATACCCAAGAGTTACATCTCAGACTCTTTAGGCCTCAGTTAGCATGTTAAAGTTTAAAGTTCATGACAGTACATTAGAAAAAGACTGAATAAGTATGGCTGTTTGTGAAGGGTTGCAAGAGAAAGCCTCTTCTCTCTAAAATAACATGGTAACATGGCTAGGTTTGCAAAGTTGCATCTGAACAAACCACAAGACTCTGGAACAATGTCCTTTGGACAGACGAGACCAAAGTGGAGATGTTTGGCCATAATGACACCGCCACGTTTGGCGAAACCAAACACAGCATATCAGCACAAAACACCTCCATATCAACTGTCAAGACGGTGGTGGAGGGGTGATGATTTGGGCGTTTTATAGCAACAGGACCTGGGAACCTTGCAGTCATTGAGCGGCCCATGAACTCCTCTGTATACCAAAGTATTCTAGAGTCAAATTGTGAGGCCATCTGTCCGACAACCTAAAGCTTGGCCGAAATTGGCTCATGCAGGACAATGATCCCAAGTACACCAGCAAATCTACACAAGAATGGCTGAAAAAAGAAAGAATCAAGGTGTTTGCAATGGCCCAGGTCAAAGTCAGACCTCAACCTGATTGAATACTGTGACTGGACCTTAAGAGAGCTGTGCATAAACAAATGCCCACAAACTCAATGAACTGAAGCAACGTTGTAAGAAGAGTGGGCAAATTTTCCACAATGATGTGAGAGACTGATAAAGTCATACAGAAAACTATTACTTCAATGTATTGCTGCTCTAAAGGTGGTTCTACAAGCTATTGAATCATAAGGTTGTACTTAGTTTTTTCACATGGCTTATCCAATTTGGCTTTATTTTTTTTATAATCATCACTCAGTGTAATATGTCTTGTGTGTTCATCTGAGGTTGTATTTTACCTAATTTTAAGACTGCTAAGGAACAGATGATTGTTATTATGTCCTGATATGTAAAACCATGGAATGCAAAGAGGGTGTACATTTTTTTCACATGACTGTGTGTGTGTGTAATATATATTATACTATATATATATATATATATATATATATATATATATATTACCACACACACACAGTCATGTGAAAAGAATGTATATATATATATTATATATATATAATATATATCTATATATCTATATATATATATATATATATATATATATATATATATATACATACACACACCACACACACACAGTCATGTGAAAAAGAATGTACACCCTCTTTGCATTCCATGGTTTTACTATATATATATATATTATTAGTTGCACATACTTTCCCGGGTTCTTTTTCATGTTTACTGTATCTTCACATTCACGTGTGTTCACTATATTGGCGATATCAGATTATCTCCCTCTCTCTCTCTCTCCATCTTAATATGGAGGTTGGTAGGCAAGTTACAGTGGGGGTAAGAAGTGGTCTAAGGGTAGGTGCCCTGGTGAGGATGGTTAGGAGGGGGGGGTTAAAAACCTCCACTGGCATACTATATTTTGGGGCAATTAAATAATGTTTAGGTAGGAAGTAGAGAAATGATAAAACAAATCAGTAAGTCTTAAAGATAAGTAGCGAGATTCTGTTAAAGATTAGCCTATAAAAATAGATTTAACATCACAGAAGAAAAGTTATATCAGTTAAAAAAAAGATGTTGCCAGTAATAAGAGGAATCATTATTCCACTAGTTGAAAGCTACGCTAGTGTGAATTCTTCAAAAACATGGACTTGAGGAGTATTTCTTTTAAATAGGTA
This sequence comes from Ascaphus truei, assembly GCA_036426205.1. Classification (NCBI taxonomy): domain Eukaryota; kingdom Metazoa; phylum Chordata; class Amphibia; order Anura; family Ascaphidae; genus Ascaphus; species Ascaphus truei. The sequence goes on from WSYH01000098.1 coordinate 63,059, forward strand.
TATTTATGCTTTAAAACCAGTTTTAATACCATAGATGTTTCACTGGGGTTATTTGTTTGCCTTCCTCTGGATCAATATACTGTAAAAATATAGGATAAAGTATCTATCGTCTAAATTTAGCATAGGTTAAACTTGAGGACATATGTCTTTTTTCAACCTCATGTACTATGTAACTATGTAACAGTGTATACAGAGACCTCAAAGGTCTCTTCTTTACTGTTATAGAATCACAGGTAGAAGATGTTCGACGTTGGGCACTTGAATTTGGAAAATCTCTTCACGTTTTGTGTGAAGGTGCGGGACTCTCGCAGAAGTTTAGCTTTAGATTCCCATTTTACAAGGTCTTTGGTCCTTATTTTATAAGTGGATGGCCCCGATCCAGAGCTGCGGAATGGAAAGCCTCATTGAAGCCATAGCTGGTGAGCTGAGCAATTCTGTCAAAAAGTGGGTTACCACAAATAAACATCCTTTTGCACTGGAAATATGAGCGTTATGACGGCAGGATACCATACAGATGCGAGCGGCCGTTATTCGAACACTTCACGCGGTGTATACCTCGAAATACCATGTCATGGCGGGTGCTTTTTCTTCCAACCCGCACCGCCTTTAGACGCGAGTGCAGAAAATGGCATTTTAGTGTTCTGGTTTTAAACACTGAAATTGACACAGAAGCGCCAGCACTGTACAATTGCAATTCATTTCATTCATTGCACACAAAGAAACAGAATCCATGAAATACAAACCCAAGCAACTGCGATAAACACGTGTGTCCTGGGGCGATTGGCCGCATTAATGCCGGTGGGGATTACAGTAGCAATACGAAAAAACGGCTCCGTGATTTGTTCGAATAACGGCTGCTGATCTGTACTGTAGCAGTTATTCAGAAGTGCATTGTAATATGGGTGGCTCCTAGAGATACAATATATTACCCTGGGAAACCACTCCAATCCCATGTGCTTAGGTATTTAAATATTAAAAGGTAACCTCCTAGTGAAGGCATTCATTGTGTCCCCTATGCTGCATTATGTAATAGGCTTTCTGCACACACTTTATAGAATAACGCCCTTGGACTCATTACTAAGAACCAACTCATGCAGGGTATTGTTGTGAATGTCAAATGTAACCTTTTCAAATCCGAGATCATGTCTACAATTCACTGTTCAGCCGCAGAAGTGTCCCTGGAAGTCAAGAAGAAGGTGAAAAGCACCTCCCCAGGACCCGACTCTCTGGAGACAATTTTTACTGTGGAAAAATAATGAACACTACCTTAGGCCAAAGGGTCTGGCAAAAGCTGACCAACAGGATCAGCTTTCAACCTAGAATTTGCTATTTGTATATGACTTGCAAAAAAAAGTCCCTGAAGGTAGACAGTAGGTTGATCCAGACATCGGGAAGGGGAAGGAAGGGCACTGGATGTGAGACCTAATATACAGAGCTTAATTAGGTGTAACCTTTATTAAGGGGAAAAGCAGAGGGAGAAACAATAAAAAGCAATTCCAATCAGCCTTGTTTTACAAGGGACAAAGGTAAGAAATCTGTGATCAACTCCAAGGTTTTTTTAAACACCTCATGTAGAAAAGGTCCTTGTGTTGGTGACTCTGGAGACAACGTTAACAACACTTACAAGAAGTATTACACTACTTGTTACGGTAAATTAAAAACAGATTTACATGAAAAGGCAGTGAGGCTGTGTCATCTCTGAAGATTTTCTGATGCTACAATTTTTACCAGGGGTGTTTGTAACCAACATAAAAGTTTCACATTGTAAGTAATGCAGGCTTTAGATATCTTAATTGTACTACTACCACGCCTACAGTACGTTTTGGGGTTATAAAGTCATTTTAGGATTTCTACTATGTCTCTATGTGTAGTAAGAATGTGCACTTACTCGGTTAAGCACCTTTAATGCTTCTAAGGAAGCTATGGTCTCAACTGTAGTCCCAAAACCCCATTTCAGTAGAGAAATGACTGCATTAGATCTTGGGTCTGCCCTCATTCATAGCTCTATAGGTGTTACAATTCAAGTTCCGATTGGCTTTTATTGAGATATTTGTAGTCCCTAGAGGTCGTTTTTGACCTGTAGTGGATACTTTGCAGAGTGTGATACACTTTCATTGGAGCACAAAATGAACATTGATTTGTTTCAGGTTTATGTGATATCAAATTTCAGCATGATAATTTATTCTTATTTTGGTCCAATTTAAAAACCTTCACAACTTACAAAACAACAGATTCTCAGGGACCAATGTGATTGTAAAGTCCCTTCTCTGATTTTTTTTCCCGTTTTGGAGAGAGCCCTAGCAACTCTTTATATTTAAAAAAGGACACAGGAGAGTGTCAACACTGTATTATTTATTAAACGGGGAGAAGAAACATTATAAAAAAAATGTACTCACACACCATAAGAGGGTAATCGTTTATGCAATAGGCAGCTCTTCTGCTGGGATGCTACAGAGATACATGGATGTCCCATAAGTCCCTCAACTCGGCCCACTTTGGGTCACTGTCCGTCCATTGGTGTAAGCACCATGTCAGAATCTGTCACTGATTGCTAGTTGCCATGGCAGGGAACGGACTCCACTCTGCACTGCTACAGGCCTCAGAATCAGCAGTAGGATACTTTGCATGTTACAACAGTAACCACACTTCAATGTCAAACATCCGCTCCGGTAAACATCGCTCTTCTCCTGTGCTAATCATTAGTTCCCAGTGTAAAAAGAGGGACAGTATAATTAAATGCCGCCAGCATTTAGCAGCGACTTGAGGCAGGGAGAATCTCCTACCCACCAGCTGAAACAAGACCTGGAGGGAAAAAAGGCAAAGGTACCCCTACCTCCATCATGCCATCTTCCTTCCCACAATCATATGGACTTGGATAATGAGTGGATCCCAGTGAGAGCTAAAGGCAGCACGTGTGGCCCTTGAAGTATTTTGTGTTGGCTACCACTGAGTAGTTAGCTCTTTATACTTTTAGCATCCATCCAACCACTACTTTACTTTTCCCAGTAAGTAGACTCGTATAACAAAACTAATCCTGTCGTAGTTGTTATGTAAACTCTTTACACATTGTTCGCCATGCAAGCAGACTCTTTACTAGGTTAAGGGTTACAGGACAGATTTGTTTTGTCATTTAACTTTGGAGAGGAATTGGACCATAAGTCAAATCACTGTCATGGACACTGAGCACTGTCACTTGTCAGTAGTGAACTATTACCATTACATTTTGCCACAGATAATGTTGTGATAAACCAATTTTAATCCAAAATGACTCTCTAAAGGAAAGGTTTTTTTTTGTAAATAATAATCTTTTTAGTGGTGAGTGCAACATTTGACTTTGTTCTCTAACAGAGGTTATTTTTCATGAGAGTTTGTTCCATTCCTGATGGTAAACAAAAATTGAATGGTCTCCTGAGAAACTGTATCTACACAAGTCTTCAATGGGAACCCATTCCTCAAGAATGGATTTACCTTCAGGCTGTGAGTTATGTTTGGTGGCTTCCCTGGGTGTTCTCAGCTGAGTGGACCACAGAAGGACCCAGATAGACCTTTTAAACTTCAATAAAGGACATTGCTTGTTATTGAATAGGTTCAGTTCCATAGAGTAATTTGAACAGAGCGCATTAGATGTGGTAAAACATTCTGACTTGGCTTAACTTTGCCATCCACAGACACAAAACAAACTGAAAGAACTCCAGTTGTTGTTCAGGGGTCATTCACTGCTGAGTTTTTCCTGTAAACTCAGGTCAGACACAACTTAAACTCAAATTGTATGAAAAAAACTGCAATTGACCCTCTATAAACAACTATAGCAGTGCGACACAAGGGATTGGTGACCTCCATGATCCAGTAAACCTTCATGACCTGATGTCCACTGCGCCCCTAAGATTTACAAGATATCAATTAGTAGCCATTGATGATGGATATAATTGAATATGGGAGCACTATTATCCTTACACAATGGTGCTTTCTCCTTTGGAAACAGAGCGCTGCTGTGTTGCTATTGGGAAAAGAAAACACCCACAAAGACGGAACCGAGGCAGACCGAAGAGTTAAGCACTGAATGTATGACAAAACAGATCAATCTTCACTGAAAGCTCCTATTTCTAAAACATTGATAATATTGGTGTTAGAATGTGTTGTAAGCCGTGTAACTATAGCTACAAAGAGGACCCCTGTTGAAAGCCTTTGAATACAAAGATGTATGTTTTTATTAGATAGATAGCTGTGTAAATGTCAGGGGGTTCTGGCTTGTTTGCGACTTTATACAACAAAGATTCCCCCCCCCCCCCCCCCCAGCATCCCTTCCCCACCTTTCTTTGACACTATCCCTTGGCTTCAAACACTTAACACCCGACCTTATCTACAGTAAATATCTGTTTTTTTTTTTTTTTCTCTACACTGTTTTAGCATTGATTCCTATGTAAATCAGTATTGCCTACCTGAAGAAGAGAGGAGAACTCTCGAAAGCTTGTCCTATGACATAAATTGTTAGTCCAATAAAAAAGGTATCACCTAATACTGAAGAACTCATTTATTCTGCACTATTTTATATATACTGTATATACATATATTATATATAGCAACTGTAAATATTACTGTATGTTCATTTGCATGTCTTAGACAGGTCTGCAACCCTGTCTTTCCCCATTGTCACCCAGCATACAGCACTTCCACTGCAGCAAGGGATTCTGGGAAATGACATGCAAATGAGCACTCAGTGCCACCTTTTGTCTCAAGCTCGTATTACACGTATATATACGTATACATATATATATATACAGTCATGTGAAAAAGAAAGTACACCCTCTTTGAATTCCATGGTTTTACATATCAGGATTAGGTAAATACAACCTCAGATGAACAACAACACATGACATATTACACCGTGTCATGATTTATTTAACAAAAATAAAGCCAAAATGGAGAAGCTGTGTGTGAAAATCTAAGTACACCCTTACTGCTTCCATGGGAATTAAGTTGCTAAGTAGCAGACAGGTGCTGCTAATCAAATGCCCTTGATTAATTGATCATCAGCAAGTGTGACCACCTCTATAAAAGCCAAAGTTTTAGTAGTTTGCTGGTCTGGAGCATTCAGGTGTGTGTTAACACAATGCCAAGTAGGAAAGACATCAGCAATGATCTTAGAGAAGCAATTCTTGCTGCCCATCAATCTGGGAAGGGTTATAAGGTCATTTCCAAACAATTTAAAGTCCATCATTCTACAGTGAGAAAGATTATTCAAAAGTGGAAAACATTCAAGACAGTTGCCAATCTTCCCAGGAGTGGACATCCCAGCAAATTCACCCCAATGTCAGACCGTGCAATGCTCAGAGAAATTGCAAAATACCCAAGAGTTACATCTCAGACTCTTTAGGCCTCAGTTAGCATGTTAAATGTTAAAGTTCATGACAGTACAATTAGAAAAAGACTGAATAAGTATGGCTTGTTGTGAAGGGTTGCCAAGAGAAAGCCTCTTCTCTCTAAAAATAACATGGTAACATGGCTTAGGTTTGCAAAGTTGCATCTGAACAAACCACAAGACTTCTGGAACAATGTCCTTTGGACAGACGAGACCAAAGTGGAGATGTTTGGCCATAATGCACACCGCCACGTTTGGCGAAAACCAAACACAGCATATCAGCACAAACACCTCATATCAACTGTCAAGCACGGTGGTGGAGGGGTGATGATTTGGGCTTGTTTTATAGCCACAGGACCTGGGAACCTTGCAGTCATTGAGCCGGCCATGAACTCCTCTGTATACCAAAGTATTCTAGAGTCAAATGTGAGGCCATCTGTCCGACAACTAAAGCTTGGCCGAAATTGGCTCATGCAACAGGACAATGATCCCAAGTACACCAGCAAATCTACAACAGAATGGCTGAAAAAGAAAAGAATCAAGGTGTTGCAATGGCCCAGTCAAAGTCCAGACCTCAACCTGATTGAAATACTGTGACTGGACCTTAAGAGAGCTGTGCATAAACAAATGCCCACAAACCTCAATGAACTGAAGCAACGTTGTAAAGAAGAGTGGGCCAAAATTTCTCCACAATGATGTGAGAGACTGATAAAGTCATACAGAAAACTATTACTTCAAGTTATTGCTGCTAAAGGTGGTTCTACAAGCTATTGAATCATAAGGTGTACTTAGTTTTTCACACATGGCTTATCCATTTTGGCTTTATTTTTTTTAAATAAATCATCACTCAGTGTAATATGTCTTGTGTTGTTCATCTGAGGTTGTATTTACCTAATTTTAAGACCTGCTATGGAACAGATGATTGTTATTATGTCCTGATATGTAAAACCATGGAATGCAAAGAGGGTGTACATTCTTTTTCACATGACTGTGTGTGTGTGTAATATATTATATATATATATATATATATATATATATATATATATATATATTACACACACCACACACAGTCATGTGAAAAGAATGTAATATATATATATATATATATATATATAATATATCTATATATTATATATTATATATATATATATATATATATATATATATATACATACAACACCACACACACACAGTCATGTGAAAAAGAATGTACACCCTCTTTGCATTCCATGGTTTTACATATATATATATATATATATTAGTTGCACTACTTTCCCGGGTTCTTTTTCATGTTTACTGTATCTTCACATTCACGTGTGTTCACTATATTGGCGCTATCAGATTATCTCCCTCTCTCTCTCTCTCCATCTTAATATGGAGGTTGGTAAGGCAAGTTACAGTGGGGGTAAGAAGTGGGTCATAAGGGTAGGTGCCCTGGTGAGGATGGTTAGGAGGGGGGGTTAAAAACCTCCACTGGCATACTATATTTTGGGGCAATTAAATATGTTTAGGTAGGAAGTAGAGAAATGATAAAAACAAATCAGTAAGTCTTAAAGATAAGTAGCGAGATTCTGTTAAAGGATTAGCCTATAAAAATAGATTTAACATCACAGAAGAAAAGTTATATCAGTTAAAAAAAAGATGTTGCCAGTAATAAGAGGAATCATTATTCCACTAGTTGAAACTACGCAGTGTGAATTCTTCAAAAACATGGACTTGAGGAGTATTTCTTTTAAATAGGTATATTTATGCTTTAAACCAGTTCTTAATACCATAGATGTTTCACTGGGGTTATTTGTTTGCCTTCCTCTGGATCAATATACTGTAAACACAAATATAGGATAAAGTATCTATCGTCTAAATTTAGCATAGGTTAAACTTGATGGACATATGTCTTTTTTCAACCTCATGTACTATGTAACTATGTAACAGTGTATACAGAGACCTCAAAGGTCTCTTCTTACTGTGTATAGAATCACAGGTAGAAGATGTTCGTAGTTGGTGGCACTTGAATTTGGAAATCTCTTCACTGTTTTGTGAAGGTGCGGGACTCCGCAGAAAGTTTAGCTTTAGATTCCCATTTTACAAGTCTTTGGTCCTTATTTTATAAAGTTGGATGGCCCCGATCCAGAGCTGCGGAATGGAAAGCCTCATTGAAGCCATAGCTGGTGAGCTGTACAATTCTGTCAAAAAGTGGGTTACCACAAATAAACATCCTTTTGCACTGGAAAATATGAGCGTTATGACGGCAGGATACATACAGATGCAGCGGCCGTTATTCGAACACTTCACGCGGTGTATACCTCGAAATACCCATGTCATGGCGGGTGATTTCTTCCAACCGCACCGCCTTTAGACGCGAGTGCAGAAAATGGCATTTTAGTGTTCTGGTTTTTAAACACCTGAAATTGACACAGAAGCGCAGCACTGTACACATTGCAATTCATTCATTTCATTGCACACAAAGAAACAGAATCCATGAAATTCAAACCCAAGCAACTGCGATAAACACGTGTGCCTGGGGCGATTGGCCGCATTAATGCCGCGAGGATTACAGTAGCACATACGAAAACGGCTCCGTGATTTGTTCGAATAACGGCTGCTGCATCTGTACTGTAGCAGTTATTCAGAAGTGCATTGTAATATGGGTGGCTCCTAGAGATACATATATTACCCTGGGAAACTCACTCCAATCCCATGTGCTTAAGGTATTTAAATATTAAAATGGTAACCTCCTTAGTGAAGGCATTCATTGTGTCCCTATTGCTGCATTATGTATAATAGGCTTTCTGCACACACTTTATAGAATAACGCCCTTGGACTCATTTACTAAGAACCAACTCATGCAGGGTATTGTTGTGAATGTCACATGTAACCTTTCAAATCCGAGATCATGTCTACAATTCACTGTTCAGCCGCAGAAGTGTCCCTGGAAGTCAAGAAGTGTGAAAAAGCACTCCCCAGGACCCGACTCTCTGGAGACAATTTTTACTGTGGAAAAATAATGAACACTACCCTTAGGCCAAAGGGGTCTGGCAAAAGCCTGACCAACAGGATCAGCATTTCAACCTAGAATTTGCTATTTTTAATGACTTGCAAAAAAAGTCCCTGAAGGTAGACAGTAGGTGATCCAGACATCGGGAAGGGGGAAGGAAGGGCACTGGATGTGAGACCCTAATATACAGAGCTTAATTAGGTAACCTTTATTAAGGGGAAAGCAGAGGGAGAAACAATAAAAAGCAATTCACAATCAGCCTTGTTTTACAAGGGACAAAGGTAAGAAATCTGTGAATCAACTCCAAAGGTTTTTTTAACACCTCATGTAGAAAAGGTCCTTTGTGTTGGGTGACTCTGGAGACAACGTTAACAACACTTACAAGAAGTATTACACTACTTGTTCACGGGTAAATTAAAACAGCATTTACATGAAAAGGCAGTGAGGCTGTGTCACTCTCTGAAGATTTTCTGATGCTACCATATTTTTACCAGGTGTGTTTGAACCAACATAAAAGTTTCACATTGTAAGTAATGCAGGCTTTAGATATCTTAATTGTACTAATCCACGCCACAGTACGTTTTGGGTTATAAAGTCATTTTAGGATTTCCTATATGTCTCCTATTTGTAGTAAGAATTGCAGCACTTCTCGGTACAGACTTTAATGCTTCTAAGGAGCTATGTGTCTCAACTGTAATCCACAAAACCCCATTTCAGTAGAGAAATGACTGCATTAGATCTTGGGTCTGCCCTCATTCATAGCTCCTATAGGGTGTTACAATTCAAGTTCCGATTGGCTTTTATTGAGATATTGTAGTCCCTAGAGGTCGTTTTTGACCTGTAGTGGATACTTTGCAGAGTGTGATAACTTTCATTGGAGCAACAAAATTGAACATTGATATTGTTTCAGGTTTATGTGATATCAAATTTCAGCATGTATAATTTATTCTTATTTTGGTCCAATAAAAACCATCACACCTTACAAAAACATACAGATTTCTCAGGGACCAATGTGAATTGTTAAAGTCCCTTCTCTGATTTTTTTTCCCGTTTTGTTAGAGAGCCCTAGCAACTCTTTATACTTTTAAAAAAGAGACACAGGGAGAGTGCATACACTGTTATAATTTATTAAACGGGAGAAAGAAACATTAAAAAAATGTACTCACACACCAAAGAGGGTAAATCGTTTATGCAATAAGGCAGCTCTTCCTGCTGGGATGCTACAGTAGATCACTGGATGTCCCATAAGTCCCTCAACTCCGGCCCACTTCTGGGTCACTGTCCGTTCCATTGGTGCTAAGCACCATGTCAGAATCATGTCACTGATTGCTATGTTGCATGGCAGGGAACTCCGGACTCCACTCTGCACTGCTACAGGCCTCAGAATCAGCAGTAGGATATCTTTGCATGTTACACAGTCAACACTCAATGTCAACATCCGCTCCGGTAAACATCCGCTCTTCTCCTGTGCTAATCATTAGTTCCCAGTGTAAAAAGAGGGACAGTATTAATCAATGCGCCAGCATTAAGCAGCTGACTTGAGGCAGGGAGAATCTCCTACCCACAGCTGAAACATGCACCTGGAGGAAAAAGGCAAAGGTACCCCTACCTCCATCATGCCACTCTCTTCCTCCACATCATATGCACTTCTGGATAATGAGTGACCCCATGTGAGAGCTTAAAGGCAGCACGTGTGGCCCTTGAAGTATTTTGTGTTGGCTACCACTGAGTAGTTAGCTCTTTATACTTTTAGCATCCATCCAACCACTTACTTTACTTTTCCCAGTAAGTCAGACTCGTATAACAAACTCATCCTGTGCTAGTTGTTATGTAACCTTTACCACATTGTTCTGCCATGCAAAGCAGACATCTTTACTAGTAAGGGGTTACAGAAAGATTTGTTTTGTCATTTAACTTTGGAGAGAATTGACATAAGTCAAATCACTGTATGGTCACTGAGCACTGTCACTTAGTCAGTAGTGAACTATTACCATTACATTTTGCCACAGATAATGTTGTGATAAACCAATTTTAATCCAAAATGACTCTCTAAAGGAAGGTTTTTTTTGTAAATAATACTCTTTTTAGTGGTGAAGTGCAACATTTGACTTTGTTTCTAAAGAGGTTATTTTTCATGAAGTCATTGTTCCATTCACTGAGGTAAACAAAAATTGAAAATGGTCTCCTGAGAAACTGTATCTCACAAGTCTCTCAATGGGAACCCATTCCTCAAGAATGGATTTACCTTCATGGCTTGTGAGTTATGTTTTGTGGCTCCCTGGGTGTTCTCAGTGAGTGGACCACAGATGACCCAAGATAGACCTTTTAAACTTCACTAAAGGACATTGCTTTGTTATTGAATAGGTTCAGTTCCATAGAGTAATTTGAACAAGCGCATTAGATGTGGTAAAACATTCTGACTTGGCTTTAACATTTTGCCCATCGCACAGACACAGACAACCTGAAAGCAATCCCAGTTGTTGTTCAGGGGTCATTCACTGCTGAGTTTCCTGTTAAACTCAGGTCAGACACAACTTAAACTCAAATTGTATGAAAACATGGCAATTGACCTCTCTATAAACTAAGCAGTGCGACACAAGGGATTGGTGACCTCCATGATCCAGTAACCTTCATGACCTGATGTCCTGCTGCTCCCTAAGATTCAATGATATCAGATTTAGTAATGCCATTGGCATGATGTGATATAATTGAATATGGGAGCACTATTATCCTTACCACAATGGTGCTCTTCTCCTTTGGAACAGAGAGCTGCTGTGTTGCTATTGGGAAAAGCAAACACCCACAAAGCAGGACCCGGAGTCAGACCGAAGAGTTAAGCACTGAATGTATGACAAACAGATCACATCTTCACTGAAAGCTCCTATTTCTAAAACATTGATATATTGGTGTTAGAATGTTGTTGTAAGCGTGTAAAATATGCTACAAAGAGACCCCTGTTGAAAGCCTTTGAATACAAAGATGTATGTTTTTATTAGATTAGACTCTGTGTAAGAGTCAGGGGGTCTGGCTTGTGTCTGACTTTATACAACAAAAGACAGAAAAGCCCAAAGCTACATACAATACAACCACATTTTTCCAGAGGTTGTTTGGGGTTCCATATCATTTCTTTAGGGAACACTGACATTGCACATAGTGATGTAATCATCAGTATGATTGATCTCTTCAGATCGACATTGAAAAGATAACTTGGAACAATCTGTTAACTCGAACACCTACAGAGGTAGCAAAACTTACCTTCTGCGGTGCCACTGCCTCGCACGTTCACGCGGCCGCAGCTGTCTCGGCACCAAAGGAGTAACGCTGTGGGGGGTCCCATGCAGAAGTATGGATCTCCCGCAGCTCCGTCACGTCAGATGCTATCCCCGGCTCCGCAGACTTTTGTTTGTTCGACGCTGCGGACAGAAGGTCTGGCTACATCTGGAGACTGTACATCTTACAATTCTACTGTCACAAGCATGTTAAGCTGTGCTGTATGACACAATGTAATAGATGATGCAGTAACAGGGGCACAATGAATGCCTTCCCTAGAGAATGCAACATTTATAATACCTCAAGCACATGGGATTCCAGTGAGTTCCCCAAGGTGATATATTTCTAGGAGCCTCCCATTTTACATGTAAAGCACATTGGCAGAAATGGGGTACTGGTGTCAGGCCCAACAGATTTAGAAGCCACAACCTTTATTATTCTGGGCTGAAGCTCTAGCAGTGTGAGCTAAACCTGCTTCTCCCATATTACAAGTCACTTTCTCAATAACAGAGCCACGTATCCTGCTTACAAACTTCCCAAATCTCATATTTTCCAAAGCAAAAGGATATTTATTAGTAGAAACCCAACCTTTGACAGAACTGTCCAGCTCACTATGTCAGGGCTTTTCAACTTGCGTCCAGTGAGCTAAATCTGGCCTACAAAGTGTCTGAGTGGCCATCGGGCTGTCTGCTTCTGCTGATTTCAAAACCATTGCTCATGCTGTTAAACTAATTTAGGAGCTACGGTAATGAAAACATTTGATGCAAACGGTATTGAAACATTTACAATGTCTACAACGTCTGTTGCATTTAGTAAGTTAATATCTATTCTCTCTAGAAACAGCCTTTATCTTATACTGTACATGAGATATTGTATATGGATTTATATGGCATTTTATCAGAGTAACTAATGTTTGTTTTCTTCTCTCATTAGTTTGATCTGCGTCTCTATGCGAATCTGTGTATGCGGTTTTGCAGTTCAATATACTTGGGGACGCTTTTCAATTGGTTAATGGTTGTGAGGCAACCCGCTTTTTGTATATATATATTTGTCTTAGTTAAGGTTCCATTATCCTTTGAGAAAGTCAGCATGTCTGACGAAACGCGTCAGGATAGCAGCGACGACACTACGTCATCATTGTGGGATGGAAAGTCTGTGGCGAGCTTCCACACCTGCTGCACAGAGCCCCAGTGCTGGTTCGGATGGGAACCAACCTGGCTTGGAAGGACTGACCATTAAGGACTTCTGAGTGTATCATTTTCACCTTAATCCACGAGGTCTGGCATCTTGGACTAGCAACTGGCAGCGTTTGTTACATTCTTGCTGTGGAGGTTGTACCATGCTGTTCCCGTGGTGGTGATATTCATATGCCTATTTTACATCTTTTATTGTGAGTGAGCTTGTTTCCCTCTCCTCAACCTATTATTACATTTATACGCTTTTTACGCTATGGGCTGTGCGCTTTCTCTTTTGTTTTTTTAGATTTCTCTGGACGTGGTTCTCCCTCTGAAAGCTGCCCTATACCCATTTAAGCGTAATCATCTGACTGGACATTTATCAAGGAGTGGATTAGTATCAATTTTATTCATTCATTATAGTGTTGTTATTCCTTCTACTATATTAAGACTGAAACAGCTATATTGTATTCCTCAATATTTTCATATCTATTGGCGCTACTATCTTTGTTTTATCACTACACATATATATATATATATACACATATATATATATATATATATACAAAGAAAAAACTGCGCCCCTCAGATAATATCTCACTCCGCACCAAATATGCAAATAATTTAAATGATTATATATACATACATGAATATTAAGATGTCAGAGGTAAAAAAATCTATCAATTTGTGAACATACAAATAATGCACATATACACAACTGCAATAATTGCCTAAATTAGTGTGAGCTATGGCTGTTAATGAATCCTTATGAGTATATTACCAATGATTGGATATAGTGTCTTTAAAGAAAAAAGAAAAAAGGAAAAAATGTCCGGTGTGAAAAATAAAAATGAAAATTAAAAAAATATAGAAAAAAATATATAAATGTAAATTGAAAAATACAGACTCTGGATACCGGCTGCTCTCTGCAAGGAACCAACGATCTCCCAGTGAATCTACAGAAAGACAAAAAAAGAAAGCGCCCGATCCTAGTGTAATATGAAAATAAACATTTAATAACCAGACCAAAATTCAAAAAGATGTAAACTCACAAACAAATGTGAATAAAAAGCATGTAATGAGTAAACTCATTCGCCAACAGTGGGATGATACTGCTCTGCTCACACGCCAACACTCTCTTCAATGGAGTCCCAGACCGTCTCAGCCACCGACCAGCAGTGCTTTCCCAGGGTGCCACGATCTCTCACGATGTAACCCGGATGTAGATCTCTCACCACATCACATCCGGATCGGAAAACCAGTCACGTGACCCGGCAGTGGAATAAAGTATTTGTGTCTTGCTTCTACCGAATGGAATTGATGTTTGGCAATGTCTCAGCATTGTCCCAACGTCCTAGCCGCCAATGAGTATGAATAAAAATAGCCAATAGCTCACACTAAAACCTTCCCTACGCGTTTCTTCACACAAAGGGTAATTTCATCAGGGGCTCAATTCCACTCGGTAGAAGCAAGGCCTCCCCCATCTCGTCACTCCTTGAGAAAGCGCCATAGTGGGCGTGAAACGCGTGGGAGAGTAGTTTGTGCTGTTTGTTTTTTCATTTTTTATGTAGCTTAATAAAGAAGATTTTTTTTTTTTAACGTATATATTTTTTTATTTTTTCAGAAATCATATTAACATATAAAGGGGGGAAGGGAGTGGGGGGAGGGGGGTACAGAAAATAAAAGGGTTATGGGGTGGGGGGGGGGGGGAGGGCGGTGGGGTAGCATCCATCACTGGCTTCATGCAGGAAGCAAACATTCTATGATACTTGTCACATCCTATGCTAGGTCTAGGTCTACCTAACCTTTAGTAGTTATTACTGGTTTCCTTACTATTTTATGGTTCCTATTGGGTTCTTCCATATGTATGTCTCCCAGGGGTCCCATATCGTCAGGAAGGAGTTGTGTCTGTCGTGTATTAGGCTTGTAAGTCTCTCCATCGTCATTATGTAGTTTATTTTGTGCAATACCTCGTTGATCGGGGGTGGGTCGTTCTTTTTCCAATGTCTTGCTATTAAATTTTTGGCTGCGGAGAGGATCTGCGTTATCAAAAAGTCTATTTTTCTCTCAAGTCCGTCTGTCGGTTTTAGTAAGAGCACTGTTTCTATGTCCCATGTTAAATCTACCCCTGTTGCTTCTTCTATTAGGCGTCTAACTCTTCCCCAGAATAGGATGATTTTGGGGCAAGTCCACCATATATGTTTAAATGTGCCTATTTGGCCGCAGTTACGCCAACACATTGGGGAGGTTAGCGGGAAAAAGGAGTGGAGGCGGGCTGGTGTGTAATACCATCTGTGTAGGACTTTCAGGTTGGTTTCTCTGATTAGGGAACATCGGGAAGCTTTAGCTGTCCTTTCGTGGATTTCTGCCCAGTCCTCTTCCTCTAGGGAGTTTCCTATGTCGTGTTCCCAGTCTAGAATGTTTTTGCTTGTTTGGTCGTCATATTTTTTTAAAAGTACCTGATAGAGTTGGGCAATCGTTCCTTTATTGTAGTGACCTCTTTGGTATAGGCTCTCAAAGTTGGTGAGTGGCCTATTCCAGGTGTCGTTTGGTTGGATTGAGGAAACATAGTGGGCCAGTTGTATGTATTGGAATATTTGTGTGGTTGGGATGTTATATTCCTCTCTTATTCCCATGAATGATTTAACTTTCCCTCCCTGTTGCATGTCTCCTAACCTAGAGAGCCCTTTCTCATCCCATTGCTTAAAGATATTTGAGTTGTGAGCTGGTGTAAATTCGGGATTGGCTCCAATGGGTGTTAGGGGTAAGGGAATGGAGGAGATTTGTCTGTGTTTGCAGTTTTTATCCCAGATGTCTAGAGAGTGCAGTAAGACTGGGTGGGCTCTATAGGCTGTTTGTCTGTTCCCCTTTTTTACCCATAGAAGAGACGCTAACTCCTTTGTCCCTGCTTCCACTCTCTCTATATCCACCCACGGCTTTTTCCCTGGGGTTGCGGACCAATAGATTAGCGGACTTAGTCTAGCCGCTTCATAGTACTTTGTTAAGTCTGGTTGACCCAGGCCTCCTCTTGCCTGGGAGAGAGCCATCAGTTTCTTCTTTATCCTAGGTTTTCTGCCGTTCCATATAAATTTGGTTATCTCTTTTTCCAAGTCTCTTATTACATAGGCTGGAACCGTGACGGGGAGCACTTGGAATAGGTAAAGTATTCTAGGTAATAGGTTCATTTTCACTGATATTATTTTACCCGTCCATGATATCTGGTATCTTGACCAAGATTCCAGGTCTTTTTTCAGGTTTTTAATAAGATTCGGGTAGTTTGCTCTGTACATATTATCATATGTTCTCGTAATGTATATTCCTAGGTATCTCATCTTGTCTGACATCCATTTTATTGGGAATTTTTTCTTTAGTGCGCTTTCTAGTTCTGGAGGTATGTGCAGGCCTATAGCCTCTGATTTTGTGTTGTTCACTTTAAAGTTTGAGAGTGTGCCAAATTCGTCTAGCGTGTCGAATAGGTTTTTTAATGAGGTATCCAGGTTAGTCAGAGAGAGTAAAGTGTCATCCGCAAATAGCGACACTTTATATATGTTGTTTCCTATAGGGACACCCTCTATCCCTTGGTTCTCTCGTATTCTTGAGGCTAATACCTCTATGCACAAAGCGAATAGCATTGGGGAGAGTGGGCACCCTTGCCTGGTACCGTTAGAGACTGCGAATGGTTCTGATGTGTAACCTGAGGTGCGAACTGTAGCTATTGGGTTGGAATATAGCGCTTTAATGCCTTTAATAAAGTTTACATGTAGGCCCATCTCTCTGAATACCCGGAACATAAAGGGCCAGGCCACCCGGTCAAAAGCTTTCTCAGCGTCTAACCCTAGAATCAGGGTAGGGCGTTGGTTTTTGTTACTGTTGTGGATAATGTTAATTACTCTCCTGATGTTATCAGAGGCCTGCCGTTCTGGAGTGAATCCCACTTGGTCAGGGTGTACCAAGGAATTTAATACTCTGTTCAACCTGGTTGCTAGAATTTTGGCGAATAGTTTTATGTCTGTATTTATCAGAGAGATGGGCCTATAACTGGAACATAACGTCGGGTCTTTTCCTTCCTTTGGTATTACAATGATAGAGGCCTTTAGGGACTCTTTTGGTGGTGCTTCTCCGTCTAGGATCTTATTGAACCAGCGGATCAGATATGGCTTCAACGTGTGTTCGAATTTCTTATAATAGAAATTAGTGAACCCGTCTGGGCCCGGGGCTTTGGAGTTCTTGAGGGATTTAATGGCTGCTGAGACCTCCTCTGATGTTATCGGGGTTCCTAATTGGGCTGATTCTGACTCGTCTAGTTTGGATAGCTTTGTGTTTTTTATATATTCGTCTAACTTTGCTTCGAACCTCTTGTTGGCTTTATCGGGGTTTGTCAAGTTGTATAAGTTACTATAATACTGGACAAACTCTTTATTGATTTCAACCGGATTGTGTGTTAGGCGGTCTTGTTTGGTTTTTATGCTGTATATATTGAGGTTTGCTGTTTTATTGCGGAGTTTTGCCGCCAATTGCCTGTCTGCCTTATTGCTTTTTTCGTAAAAGATCTGGTTTGTCCATCTCATTGCTTTTTCAGTATCTTCAATCAGTATATTTTTAAGCTCCAATCTATCCTTGTCTATCTCTGCTCTAACTTTGTCCGTTGGGGTTTGTTGGTAGGTCTCCTCATTTTCTCTAATACTATTGTTTAGCTTATTTATCTTTTTGTTTTTCTCCTTTTTCCTATGGGAGGCAATACTGATTATCTTGCCTCTGAGCGTAGCTTTATGCGCCGCCCATAGTGTACAGTCGCTGATTTGCCCGTTGTCATTTATTGCGAAGTAGTCCCGTATAGCCTTTCCTATAGCTTTTTTAGAGTCTGGTAGCCTGAGCAGTAGGTCGTTCATTCGCCATTGTGTGCCCGTCGGTCTTTGGTGCATGTCTCTTATGATTAGTGTAACCGGGGCGTGGTCTGACCATGTTATATTGTCTATTTCTGCCTTTATTATCCTCTCTGTCAGTTCACTAGATACAAGTATATAATCAATGCGGGTGTATTGTTTATGCGGGGGTGAGTAGAAGGTAAACCCTTTGGTTATGGGGTTCATTAGCCTCCATGCGTCGACCAGCCCACCCAGTCTTATGCTTTGTTTTAGAGCGGTTGAGCTATTCCGTCTCCGGTATTGCTCTTTGCCCTTGAGCTTCGCCTGGTCTTTATTGCAGTCTATAACGGTGTTAAGATCCCCTCCAATTATTAAGTAACCCTTCTTATATTGGCTTATCGTCTCGAAGGCCTCATTAATATAGCTTTCTTGGTCTGTGTTGGGGGCATATAGGCTTACAAGTGTTAGTTCTGTCGTGCCTAATTTACCGGATACAATTAGCAGTCTCCCGGTCTTGTCTCTCTTTATTTTTTCTACTGCAAAGGGGATGCTAGTTCTAATCAGGATGGCTACTCCCGCTTTTTTGTCTGTGGCTGGTGAGTGATAAATTTGGTTAAAATTTTTGTCTTTTAACCTAATAGTGTCTGCTCTGTTCAGGTGTGTTTCTTGAATCATATGTATGTCACTTTGTCTGTTTTTGAGGTCTCTGAACAATAGTCTCCTTTTCATGGGAGAGTTCAGTCCTCTGACATTCTGCGTTGTTATTTTTAGTACTTTAGCCATATGTTGATTTAAAATTTCGTGCGCGAGTGTTTGCCGGAGGGAGCTTGTTGTTAGGGGGTGCCCCGTGGTGATTTTTCGGGTTGCGGGACCTTATCCCAACTAATGTTTTGGTTGTGCCAAGTTGTGTGCATTTAGGTGTACTCCAGTGTGGATGAACTGGGGAGAACATTGGGGGTGAACAAAAATAACCTTGGGGGTTTTTAACGTGGGGTGGGGTGGTGCCCTCTGGTGCTTTGGGCCTTTGACTCTGCGTTTGGGGTGTCGGGGACATGCAGGGTCAAGAAAAAAGGGGGAAAGTGTGTGTGGGGTGCAATGTGGTACTTGCAGTCTGGAGAGTATGGTTTGTAGTCTGTAAACTGTAGTCAGCTCCGCTTGGAATTCCGACGGCTAGTCGTGTTGTTGATCAACCTTCTTTTCTGCTATGACTGACTGGAACTAAAACACAGATGTGGTGGGGGGGAATACAACAATCAAACTTCTGGGTCAAACATGTTAAACAGTTTTAAACACAGTAAATAGAACAAAAATAAAAATAAAAAAATAAGAGCAGAATTTCCTTTCTCTCCCTTTTCCTTCAACTATCTGAGCTAGATCAAATCTATAGAGGCTTAATAATGGCTTAAACCTTGTGCTCTCAGTTATCTAGTTATACTGTGTTTTTTCCTTTTTCTTTTCTTTTACCCTTCCCTTTTATAAAACCTTTTTCCCTCCCTCCTCCCGCTCCCGTTAGTTCGTGTCTTTGTATTTGGAACAGCATACAGTTTCGGGGCTGGGGGTTACAGTTGAGGTAGGAATGTCTCTCTTGTACTCTCGTGGTTTTGCCGTGTTCTGGTTGTTAAGCCTCAGCTCTTGGGGCTTGATGGGTTATCCTGGGTTAGTTGTCACCCTGGACCACCTTTCACGCCTTGGTCGTGGAAAAGTTTTCCCTGTATCACTTCGTAATTCTTCCGGGATCTCCAGTCCTAGCGCTGCGATGAATTCTGGGCCTTCCTCTGGGGTTCGTAGGGTGGCCTGTTTGCCTTTGTTGGTGGCTTGGAGACGGAAGGGGAAGCCCCATCTATACCTGACGTCTCTGCTTCTCAGATAGCCTGTGATTTTCTTGAGTTCTCGCCTTTTGGCCATGGTTATTGGCGAGAGGTCCGGGAAAATTTGCAGTTCCGTATCCTCAAAGGAGATTTTATCTAGGTTCCTGACTTTGGTGTAGATTTCCTCTTTGGTAGAGAAGTAATGGAACCTTGTGATTACGTCTCGGGGCCCTCTGTTTTCAAATTCTCTCGGCCTGTAGATTCTATGGGCTCGGTCGAGTTCCAGCTTTGCTTCGGCGATTTCTGGGAGTATGCTCCTAAAAAGTCTATTTAGGTATGGCTTGATTTCCTCGTTAAGGACTGTCTCCGGGATGTTGCGAATTCTAAGATTGTTCCTTCGCGATCTATTCTCTGTCTCTTCCTGGGCGTCTTGAAGGCGGGAGATCTGTTTCTTCATTTGGGTTATGTCCTCATCTGTCGCCGCTTGTCCTTCGGTAACTGTCTCCATGGCCTCCTCCAGTCCTGTCGTCCGCTCCTCTACCTCTACAATCTTGGTGTGTAGGCTCTTCATTGCGGTTTGTAACTCCTCGTGAAACGCCTGTTTAATTTCTTTAACCCAGGTTTTTAGTTCTTTCCTGATATCTGGGTGCCTATCTGCTTCTGACCCTGAGTCCGAGTCTGAGCGATCTTGGGCTTGTGCGGCTTTCTCTTTGCCAGTTGGTGTGGGCGCCACGTTCCTTCTGGAGAAGAACGTGGAAGATTCTGGCTTCCCTATCTTTTTAGGGGGGGCCATGCCGTCTGTGTTCAGCTGTGGGGTATAGAGAACAATCAGGTCTGGGTCTTCCTTTTTTATATTGGTTGCTGGTTTATCTTAGATATGGGGAGCTGAGGGAGGTTCTTGTCTGTTTTTCTAGGCTCGCAGCTATCTCACATATGCACCCCCACACTTGGGCATTCAGTTAGTCCATGGGACTAGTTGCTTGGTTCTCTGTTTCGCCTCCTTGGGTGGAGGGGGGGAAGGGAAGGGGGGGGGCGCGGGTGCGCATTCACTCCGCTCTTTGTTTGTTGTTTGTCTTTTCCTCTGTGCGAAGCTTGGGGGACTGACTTTCTCCTAGGTAGGTAGGTGAGTATGTATTGGGGTTGAGTCGGATTGGGGAGAGGGTGTGTTTGAGTAGTTTTTCCTAGGCTGTTTTCCACTTTTCAGCCTCTGAGTTTATTTGTGTGTGCTTGTACCTTTAATTCAGGTCAGCGGCGGCCATTTTGGATCCGGCTGGGACACTTCTGCGTTTCAGGCTGGAACGCATGGTTCCTCTCTCTCTCCACCTCACCGGAGCTCCCCCTTCTCCTCTCCGCTCCCACCACTGCTCTAGGTACCCTCCTGTGTCCTGCAAGCCCCTCGCCAATCTCCCCCTCGGGGGGGGCCGCGCACCTCGGTCGGATGCAGGCAGGCTAGATATCTCACGCACCAGTCAGCGCCATTTTGCCAGCCTCGGCGGGGAAGCAGGGATGTGCCGCGTTTTCAGGAGAGGGGCTACTATTCCTTGCGGTAGGTGCCTGGATTGACCAGCCTCTGTGTCCGCGGCTGCGTCAGGGCTGCTCCCTACCTTTTGGCCGTTTGCTGCGGCTAGGATCGTCCCTTTAAATGAGCCGCGCGGTCCCGTCGGCCATCTTGGTTTCACCAGGGGAAGGGGAGCTGTGTGTGTTCCGCTCGGGTAAGGCTTTTTCTCCCCTTTTGGGGTACTGTGTGGGACCGGGGACCGGGTTAACTGCACTGGGGGCTTTTGGGCAGTCTCCTAATGGGGTTTGCCCTCGATTTTAGTGGGGTTTCTGATGGTTTCTGCAGTTATGTTTGCGGAGCTATGCAGATCTATGACCAGCTCGTTCCGCTCCTGGCCACGCCCCCAATAAAGAAGATTTTTTAACCTCTTTGCTGGTGAGTTCTTAACATTTTTTTCACGGAGCAGATGGACAACCGATCCTTACCCTTTCCTGTTGCCATAGTATTAGTTATGCATATATATTAGTGAATATTAACAAAATAATACTAAATAGGTAATTTAACACCCAAGAATATAATAGTAAATATATTTAAAATGAAATATAAAAAAAACAAACACGTGAAGTTCGTAGATGAAAAGTCCAGATCAGGAATCAGTCTGTATGGGGAGGCAAAGCTTCTGATGATGATCTCGCCAGATCACAGAAATCTACAAAAAAACAAAGGAAAAGAAGCACCAGCTCCATAGCATAATTCTGTAAATATAGAGGAATCTTTAATAAAACTTGGAGTAGTCACCAGGACCTATACTCACATGGTAGAAGAAAAAACAATCATTTGAGACAATCTGTGACAGCAGCGGGTCAGCGCAGGTGTAAATGCAAACAGGTGGCCAGGACTAGTGGATATTGCAGTCAGTGATAGTAAGTGGGGAAGAACAATCCACAGAACTCTCTAATATAAGAATGATATATGCACCAAAAAGTTGCTTGCTCCAACCTGTGGAATGTAGAGTGCAGCGTCCTCCTCTGGTGATAGGGTAAATCCTCACTATGTCCTTAGCAGCAAGCTGGTGGATAGGCTACTGTGAGTCAGTGTGCCTCACACCAATGGCGGCGCCACGAGGAACAAGAGGAGGAGGTAGCTGAGAATCTGCAGGGCTTCCCTGTAGTAACACACCGAAGTTCCAAACCTGGCCCAGCTCCGCCTGTAGTTCGTGCGTCACTGCGTGCTGACGTCACACACCAACGCGTTTCGTCACGCTCAGTGACTTTCTGAAGGATAGACAGTAGCAGTGGATGCCAGATTATATAGGGCAATGATTAGCTGTCTAAGGCAAAAACCAGCTGCAGACTATCAGTGTGATAAAAGAGAGTCCCAGAGTCCTAATAAACATATATACAATAATAGTGCAAAGGGGACCATAATAAAACCACAGATAGTTATGATGAACAGATAATGTGCAAACATATTACATAAACAAGATATGCAAATGTCTGAACACTCCACGATTGACCACTGACTGGACATTTATCAAGGAGTGGATTATTATCAATTTTATTCATTCATTATATTGTTGGTTATTCCTTCTACTATATTAAGACTGAAACAGCTATATTGTATTCCTCAAAATTGTCATATCTATTGGCGCTACTATCTTTGTTTTATCACTATATACATATATCATATACTGTATGTTAAAGATTACATTAGATACTCCTATTCTTAGAAATAAATAGGGCTGTATCTACTAAGGCTGCTGAAATTGAAGCACTATCGGAGGACACAGAGTTTGTCCTCATCATCCAGCAAGGGAGTATGCGACAGCCTAAACCCAACCCCCTGAGAGATGGCGCGAGTACGCGAACGCAGTGAAATCACAAGCACACGTGACGTGGAAGCGGAGCTGCGCCGATCAACAGAGGAGGGTATCAGAGACTGAAGGAACCTCCAGGCAGGAGACGGGGACACTGCGGCCATTCCGATGAATGCTTACACCATGGATTACTTACTTCTGTTAGTGATTTTAACCGATTTTTTTATAGCATTAAAACTGACATACTGCACTATGGGTTTTGCGCTTTTTTCTTCTTTTTTCCTTTTTCTGTATTTTACGTTTGGACCCGTGGGTTGGATCCTATTTGAAGAAGCTGCATAACCCATATAAGATTTGGACTGGACTCTACATATACTCATATGGACTCTCTCTTATGGTATATGAATGTGTTTATAATTTACTCATTGTGCTAATAACAGTGTATTTAATTCTGTTCACTAAGGCAAGAGCGCTAGCTGATTCAAGTATCACTATACTATATTTTAATACACACTAGAGGTCAATATATCCTTATTTTAATTATTTTACATTTTTAATCAATTTTGTAATTATTCAGCACTTACTGTATTTTCACATGTCTTAAAAATAAATGTCTGATCAGGCCCTTTTGGACAAGTTGTGGCAGAGCCATGATCTATATGAAGAATTAAAAAAAAACCATTAGATTACTGTATTTATGAAATATTCTTTGTTCAAAATCCTTTAAACTCTTCCGCATGTATAAAGTGGCATGTTCTTACAATTCATTGCTGACTAATACTAAACATTAGATGACTGTGCTCTCATTGCAGTGATTACATTTGGTGAAAGGTTGGAGAATTTGTCATATTGTTACGGTGCCGGTCTGCATGGAGAAAGACTCAGTTCATGGCCTGCATTATTTGAGTGTCCATTTGAACTTTCTAGTCTCTGGAATTTAATAGCATTTCAAGCGAATTTGAAATGACTGATGACAGTTATCTTAATCACTAAATGAGATTGTGGAAGATGGTGTTTTTTGCTAATGAGGACGTTTATGCTTAGATTTTGGGATATAAACTCTCAGGAGTGGGCAACTCCAGTCATCAAGGGCCACAAACAAGACAGGTTTAAAAGATATCCCTGCTTCAGCACAGGTGGCTCAATCAGTGGCTCAGTCTTTATCTTTGACTGAGTCACTGATTGAGCCACCTGTGCTAAAGCAGGGACTGATTGAGCCACCTCTGCTGAAGCAGGGCTATCCTTAAAGTTTGACCAGTTGGTGGCCCTTGAGGACTGGAGTTAGCCAACCCTGCAATATCGGATATTGACCATATTGTCATATTTGCATATCTGCTTATCTCTGTTCTTTAGGACACGCTTTTGTTATGATTGCATTGGCCCATCATGCACAGTTCTGCAAAATATAATAATTTTTTAGTTGATTGGAACACGTGTAATCATTAAAATTCAACGTGTTTGACTTTGTGCTCTTTTTTTTCTACTGAGTTTAATTCAGCTCACCCAAAGGTACGACAGGTTCCTCCAACTGCAACGGAATCAAAAGCATAGCTGTACTCTTTACTGTGAGTCTGATAGCGTAGTTACAGCTTCAGGTGTTTACACATTAGGATTTTCCCATGGTTTAAAATATCATAATTAAAAAGGGTGTTAAATGGAAAAAAAAGTCTCTGTATTTTATATCATTATTTGCAAAATGTGACTTTAAACTTGAGAATCTAAGAATATACAGATGTGGGGAAGAGCAAATAATAGAGCATGTGATTCAGTAGATATTAGCCATTGAAAAGAGCAATGTGGAATAGTATAACACAGTCCCACTTGGCAGCAAAGAGGTTGAGATCAGAGCAGAGAACCAGAATGTCCCTTCATTAGCTTTCCAATGTCGGCTTCACATGATTTTCAAGGAGACTGCTACATACATACAGTATAGAATCCTACATCTCATTAAGTTTGGCATAGAGTTGGTGACTTCATGACCTTCTGTTAAGGTGCCGATCTGCAAAGAGCGTGCAAAATTCGAGAACCTTTTACTCTTGCCAGCTAACGGGTAACAACATAGGATTTTCCTAATTTTAAGGTCTGTTGGGGAGATTTGCGAATGTGTCCAGATTCTCTACTTAAATGTCCCATTTTTTTTACTTGTTTTTTTTTAAAGAAAGTCACATATTTACAAAAACCCCGTCAGTGCATGTACTGAAAACCCACCAATTAGGAACAAGAGAGAAAACCAGCGCACTGCAAAAGTGGGTCCCAAGCAAATGAATACTAAAAATCTTCTTTATTTAACCCATCTAAAAGTGGAGGTTAACACCCTCCTACGCGTTTCGTGTAAACATACACTTGAGCAAGTGCATGTTTACACGAAACGCGTAGGAGGGTGTTAACCTCCACTTTTAGATGGATTAAATAAAGAAGATATTTACTATTCATTTGCTTGGGACCCACTTTTGCAGTGCGCTGAATTTCTCTCTTGTTCCTATTTGCTTCCAGAGACCAGCATCTTTCTACCAGGCTGCATGCCTCATAGGACATGGAAAAGGGGATTTTGTGAGTATTATTCATTATTGAATACTTATTGTGAGTCCAGAAACCATCCCAATGAGGGCTTGATCTAGGTTATTTTAGCCTTTTTTCTTGCCCTTCAGGGATTATTGGTTCTCTTGGGGACTTTACTTCTATTTCTCTCACATACCCTTATGTCCCATACTGTTCATTTGTTTATTACAATCATACAAGGGATCAAACGTTGAGCACCTTTATCACTTCAATTTGTTATTCTGAAAACCCAACAAAGCCACCATTTATCTTGGAAGTTGCATAGCAAATTGCAATGGGTTCTTAAACTCTCATGGACATTGACTAATTTCTGCCTCATTTCTAGTCTCTGGAATATAAGAGAACTTGAAAAGAATTTGAAATGACGTTTGTTACATTTTAATCCTTGTGGGCCAATTCTGGTGAAATTGTTGGGATGCCACTGGACTTTATTGTCTTTTATGTACATATACAGTATATTTCCTGTATTGGACGGGGAGATTTGTTGGATCCGTATACAGTATGAGTAGTTTTTGAATATTGCAGTTTGGTTGTATAGGCTTGTTATGCAATATGTAATGTGTCAATCTAGCTATAGGGGTAAATACCTATCTCATATAACACGAGTAATCACATCCAATGAATTTAGTTACGGTATATACATTTTCATGTTCAATAGTGTATATTCAATGTATCTTTCTCTGTGTCTGTGTCTCCTCTAAGATTTTGCTTGGATATAGTCATAAATATGGCTAGTTTTCCTCGCCTATATTATAGGGGTGGGGGGAGGGGGGAAAAGATTTTTTGTATTCTAACTGTTTTTGTATTTCTGCCCCTAATGTGTTTGGATTATAGTGATTTATTGGGTCACTCTGCAGTGGAATGTGCATTCCTTTCTTCTGATTGGATAAGAATTGTTTTGAACTTGTTTTATATGAAATAATGGATATGTAATTGAATAATGGTCGTGTTTTGGAAGAATTACTGGTACAGTATATGGATATGCAATATTTTACATTTATATTTTGTTATATTACATTGGGTGTAATATTTTTTATATGATTTTATGTTATTTTTTAATATTTTTCTAATAGATTTTTTAATAATACGTTTTGGGTTATTGATTTAATTATGGTATATCATAGTAGAATTCATTTGTGAGTTTGTTCACATTTCTTTTGCGTATTGTTTATGAAGTTTATTTTTGTCACTTCTATATACACATTGGTATATCACTTTTTGAATTTCAGCACTCATGTATTTTATTATAAGGAGAGAGTTTTGACCAGGTTTCACTTACACTGAAATAATCTTGTCACTTCATGAGTAAAAATTGCTTTGGTTGGAACTGTGGAAGGAGTTACTGTTTGATAGCACTTTAGACTTCAAAAAGTGGTGTACAGTCATTTTATATGTTGTATCTTGACAAAGTGTGTGTGTTAAATAAATCATGACACGGTGTAATAGGTCATGTGTTGTTGTTCATCTGAGGTTGTATTTACCTAATTTTAAGACCTGCTAAGGAACAGATTGTTATTATGTCCTGGATATGTAAAACAATAGAATTCAAAGAGGGTGTACTTTCTTTTTCACACAACTGTATATGTATATGTATATGTACAGTATATGTATACTAAGTGCATTACCATAAGAAATTAACAATTTATTAAAAGGGAGGGGAGACAAAAGCCCACTTACAAGAATAAAAAATAAAAACAAGAATAGAAATAGAACCCGGTAACCGGCTGGATACTCCGCCGTCAGCTGAAGAAAACCACAGTGGATGCAGCTCTATAACAGCAACAGGGATCCCACAGACCTGAATCTCAGTGTGCCGACCTCCAGATTGGAACAGTTCAGTCCTCATAGGCGTCTGTGTGACCGCGCACACACTGACGGGATATTCATAAAAATGTAAATAGATCTACAAATTATTTAATATAGTACTATACTAGTGCAGAAAAAGATTTAGTGCTACTAGCGCTAGTGCTTAAAGTGAATAATAAGTGTTATCAATATACAGTGATATGTGACAAAAAAACATATATATAGGCCAGGCTGCCAAGGGGAAAAGACTGACCAATACTAGTCAGATACAATAATACTAAACCAATAAATAAACCCGGCGCCTTGAACAATATTAATTATAAACAGTGTGGAATCTGGCCATATATAAATGACATAGGATGATGTTAAAATGTGATTATGTAAAGTTTTTTCTGAGGTGCCAAATATCATGTTTTGATCTGTTCTTCCACCTTGTTTGTCCTGCCCTCCCAATGCTGATTCAGTTTTCAGGGAAATTCTTCCTTAAGCGAATTTCTAAAACTGGTAAAATTCTGTAAGTCCCAAATTTTTACATTGGGACATACAGTATTTTGCCAGTTTTAGAAACTGTTAGAAGGCAAACCCGTTGTTCTTATATATACTTATCTATCTAACAATTGTGCCCTGGGAAAATTGGGGCTAGCTGCTTTATTTCTATGTATGCCATGCAATGCAAATGTCTCCAAACGCTTCCCGTTGGAGGGTGATTTAATGTGGCAGTTATGAAAGCTGCTTAGACCTAGTTTGATTGGTATGATAATGAAGCTTATACTGCAGCCTTCTCATGGATATATGTAGTGCTTCGGCAGCTCCTTTAATAAGTACCACTTCAGAATGAACACAAACACTTTGTTTGAAATTGAGGCCTATGCAGGAGTAGAGATTGGCCTTGGCTGCCTGCTAACGCTGCTGTGTCACTTTAAGTTAGCAGTGTAGGCTAGGCCCATTGGAGGGATTCTGCCGGTTCGCACCGGTCCGGGCGAACCTGTTCCTAAAATTTTCATAGTTCACTGAACCGGCGCAACCAACCCTGCCTTCCCCCCTCAAGAACTCCGTTCTGTGTCCTGCACAGCCTAGCTGTGCGAGGACCCCATGGGGAGAACCACTCAGCCACCACTCTGCCTTCCTCACCTTCACGGCGCTGCATCAGGGGGGTTGGAGGAGGGGGGGTATGGAAGCCGATTGCCCAGTTGCGCAAGCACCATGGAGGGGAACTCTGGCGTCACTCTATCAAAGCCATTTGAAGAAGGAGAACCTGCCCACTGCTGTTCCATTCCCTCCGACTGACACCAATCTTCCATCTACCAGGTGACGGCAGCAGTGGCTCCGTTAAACCGCCGGCACCCAAACCCGCCCCCCCCCCTCCTTCTCCCGCGCGCTGCGCACAGCTGACTGAAAAAAATTGGGACAATTGTATTTGCACTGGTCCCCCTGGACTCTCTTCCCCCCCCCCGGTCTCTCTCCCCCCCTCCCTTGGTCTCTCTTCCTCCATCCTGGTCTCTCTTCCCAAGGTTCAACAAAGTATCCGGCCGCTCCTCCTTCTCTTACCATGCACCCCACAACGAGAACAGCCTACCAGAGGCTCCCACAGCCGCCATTGTTCTCAAATTTCTTTCAAACCGTCTCACATTTGAATCTTGTCTGTAACTGTTACATGCGTCTATAATATATATTATCTCTAACTGTGCATGCAATGTCTTGTATATAATGTATAACACCTGTTCATTTAATGTAACCATGTATCTGTCATCATAACTCTGTGCCCAGGACATACGTGAAAACGAGAGGTAACTCTCACTGTATTACTCCCTGGTAAATCATTTTATAAATAAATGTTGGGGGGCGTGTGGGGAGGCTTGAGGACTGGAGTTGTGCACCCCTGCATTGGAAGATAAACTCACTCCTTTGGTGGCCTTTCTTATTTTATATGAGTGGTAAAACATACTGTACACCTAACAAGCTCCTATTGAACCCCCAAAATAACCACAACATATATATAAGCATATGAGTGTCACAGAGGAGTGCTACTGAGCATGGCAATATATATTTAAAATCAGAGACAGAACATAAAACACAGACAGGGCTCAGTTTTAGCACATCCAGTGAAACTCATACACGGTACAGTGCCTAAATATATATGTATAAATATCAAGTAAAATGGTCTTTTAGTTTGACATTTTTGGCCAAAATTGTTGTAAGCCCCTGAGCCAACTGCACGGCAGACCACAATTCAGGGGTCCCTAACGCTAATATAAATTCTTAATAACCTATGTAGTAATTATTATTATTATTAATTTTTAATATTAGTAATATTAGTATTATTATTATTCAATAGTAGGAAGCTCAATCCGTACCTAGCAGTAAAGACCTCACAGACTTGAATGGAATTTCACTCATTGATTATAATTTCAATCTATTTTTGACCAGAAGTCAAGAAGCTCACATGTGAATCCGTGATAGCTGTTAGACAGAATATAACAGGGGTAGCAATCTCCAGTCCTCAAGGGCCACCCACAGGTCAGGTTTTCAGGATATCCCTGCTTCAGCACAGGTGGTTCAATCAGTGGCTCAGCCGAAGACTGATTGTATCATGTATATTGTACGCACACATGAGCGTTGGGTGGAGAGCAGCTTGAGACAAACTTGTTTGTACTTGTAGCGCGATGGCGGGTCACGTGAGTGGTTTGCCCAATGAGGGTGAACCAGCTCCATGACGTCACGGCCACACACCCCGAATTGCCCCGACATGCCTCCCTGTCGTGTCTACGCACAGGACAAGAATCACCCCAGCTACACGCGAGCGTGACGTCACGACGCTCAGTTCCGCGCAAGCAGCATGGATGCGGCCTTAGTGTCCAGTTCAGAATCTTGCTACTTATATTGCTCTCTAACTGGTCTCATCAGTTGGACACGTTGCAGTTGTCGTATAGCATCACATAGCATCCCGTTGTCATGACAGAGTGGCGTCATTTGACGCTGCGCAGCCATTTTCACATGAGATGCAGGGGGAGACACTGAAGTTTGAGAGAGAGATGCAGGAAAATGACGGGAGACGCCACACCACGCCACAGCACCCCGCCGCCGGTAAGACTCGACAGCGGGTAAAGTGAGGGGGGTGAGAGAGGGAGGGGGGTTACAATAAGACAATTTTTTTTGGGGGGGGCGAGTGTCTTTTTTCCAATTTGTCGAGCAATGTATGTGTATGTGTATGTATGTGTATATGTATGTGTATATGTGTGTGTGTGTACACAAATGCTCTCGCCCGTACGCCACAGGTGAGTGCATTTTGGCCGCTGTCGAGTGCTTACCTGCGGCGGGGTCTGACGGTGTGATTCAGCGATCTCCATCTTCTCCCCTGCAAATTGTACTCTTTCCCCTGCAGGACCTGAAAAAATGGCAATCAGAATTGATGTACAGTAATAACATTATGGTGCCATCAGCATGCAGTACCATGTCACAAGAAATTCATACTATTATGCAGTGGAGTGAACAAATGTTTTTTTATTCTTGGTGTAACCAGGTCCCCTTGGGCTACTAATTCTCTGGCCCCTCTAGCACTGTAAGTCCCAGTAAGGAGTGGGCAGTGTTGGGAGAAAATCCTGCAGGGCCTGGTTATGTTGTTATGTGTGTGTTACCTAATGCAGTTCAGGAGTAGCCTGGTATTACAAGGGGGGCCTATGCCTGATAGGAGGCCAGCTTACAAACCGCTCCCCTGGGAAGGAGGGAATTTACCTCTAGAGCAGCGGTGCGCAAACTGGGGGGCGCGCCCCCCAAGATTATCTAGGGGGGCGCGGGCTGCGTGCGGGGAAACCTGGGGGCGGGCAGAGCTGTGCACGGGCGGCCAGAAGCTCCGTGCTGAGGATGCTGGTTCTCTGCTCTGTGTCTTGCAGAGGGAGGCGGGGCCTTGCCCAGGGGGGGCGGGGCTTCTCTCTACACACAGACAAGCCCTCCTTCTCCTTTGTTACCGTCCCAGTTTTCAGCAGGACAGGAGCAGGCTTACAGTGGTACTTCCTCCCCCCCACAGGTGAAAATCTGTGACTTATGATTTTGTGTTGTCTGTATGTGTGTGTGTGTGGTGTGATTGAGTGTGTGTGTTGTGTCTGTGTTGGTTGTGATTGAGTGTATGTGTGTCTGTTTGGTTGTGATTGAGTGTGTGTTGTGATTGAGTATATGTGTGTCTGTATTTGGTTGTGATTGAGTGTGTGTGTTGTGCCAGTGTTGGTTGTTATTGAGTGTGTGTTGTGTTTAAGTGTATGTGTTGTTTTTCTGCACACACTCACAACACACTGCACACACTCACAACACACTGCACAAACTCACAGCACACTGCACACACTCACAGCACACTGCACAGCACACTGCACACACTCACAGCCTCCCAGCACACTGCACACACTCCCAGCACACTGCACACACTCCAAGCACACTGCACACACTCCCAGCACACTGCACACACTCCCAGCACACTGCACACACTCACTGCACACACTCACAGCACACTGCACACACTCACTCACAGCACACTCACAGCCCCCTACCCCCCTACCTCCGGTGTCAGCTGCTGGGTCATCATGGGGCTGCCTGCGGGGATCGGGGCTGGGGGGGGGGTGATTGGTGCGGGGTTGCTGGCTAGGGGGATCGGTGCCGGGCTGGGGTGCGGGGTTGCTGGCTGGGGGGATCGGTGCCGGGCTGGGGTGCAGGAGCTGCTGGCTGGGGGGGATCGGTGCCGGGCTGGGGTGCCGGGCTGCTGGCGGGGGGGGATCGATGCCAGGCTGGGGTGCGGGGCTGCTGGCTGGGGGTGATCGGTGCCGGGCTGGGGTACAGAGCTTCAGGGGGGGCGGGGGATCAGTGCCGGGCTAGGGTGCGGGGATCGGGGGGGAAATCGGTACTGGTAGAAGTAAGGCTGCTGGTGGAAGTGCAAGGGGAATGCTAGGGGAAGTACGGTGGCTGCCGGCGTCTCACTCCACCTCTTCCCCCCTCCTTCCCATCGGGCGCAGCGGGCATATTTTTTTAAATTAGCGTGACCCCGGTTATAGCGCGGTCGGATCGTGTGGCCCCCGAGGACCGCTCTATATCAGGGCTGAGCTGTATTTGTATTTACATTGTATACCGTTTAATAAAGGTTTTTTTTTTTCATGTGATTGATTACATCAGGCAGGGGGGGCCCGAGAAATTTCATGGATGAAAAGGGGGGCTCAGCATACAAAGTTTGCTCATCCCTGCTCTAGAGGTTAGAGTAAGGGTTCTGGGAGATAGTGCTGTGCTGATCTCCCTGCGTGGATGAAGCACGAGAGGAGTGGGCTGAGGCCTTGCCCTGTTAGGGGGTTAGGTATGCTTAGGAGGGGTACTCAGGGCCTCCACCCCAGGGTACTGCCTTCAGGGAATGGAGCCTGTAATGCTGTACGGAACCAAATAAGCCCCAGTTATATAATCTCTGGTGTGATGTTTGACGTGTGAGCTAATAAGAAGAGTCGCCTATGAGGACCATGCTGGCTGCACCAGGATCCTCATGGGCTGGAGGCGCTGCGCTACAGAGGAAGTATCACTGAGAGCCTGTCCTGATGCCTCCCCAAACCATCGCAGAGTTCTCAGGCCTTCTGTTCTACCTAACAGGTATGCACCAGCACCAGAATACACCGGTAGCTTTATGATCTCACTTAGGGTGGGGGAAAAGGTGCTACATTAATATAGAAATGTTTGTTATTTCACAGATATCTCAGTTGTGTAGTGAATACCTGGTCTAAGGCTTTACAGCAGGCCTGCACAACATACGGCCCGCAGGGCACCCGGTGCGGCCCGCGACCCCCCCTTCAACTCCCCCTTCGCCCTCCTTCCCTGGTAAGGACAGGAGCGCGCTCCAGCAGTGACCTTGCTCTCCACCCCTCCTCCCCTCAGCCTACTCCCCTCAGCCTACTCCCCTCAGCCTGCTCCAGCAGTGACCTTGCTCTCCACCCCTCCTCCCCTCAGCCTACTCCCCTCAGCCTACTCCTCTCCTCCCCTCAGCCTACTCCCCTGAGCCTGCTCCAGCAGTGACCTTGCTCTCCACCCCTACTCCCCTCAGCCTACTCCTCTCCTCCCCTCAGCCTGCTCCAGCAGTGACCTTGCTCTCCACCCCTACTCCCCTCAGCCTACTCCTCTCCTCCCCTCAGCCTACTACCCTCCCCTCAGCCTACTCCCCTCAGCCTGCTCCAGCAGTGTGACGCGCTCTAGCAGTGTAACGCATCCCTTGCGCTTCCCTGCTGCCATCTCTGTTGTTGCTGCCGCCTGACATGTAAGGGGGGGGGGAGGGGTGGGCTGCAAATAGTGATACACAGTGAAAGGTGCTCCTCAGTGCAACCTAAAAAAACGGTCTCTAGTACCGGGCAACTCCACAACATTAAGGTAGGGTTGGAATCACACAATGTTTCTATGCATTTTAAACATTGTCATCATTGTAACCCCAAAGGTTTACATTTTAAGGGTATAGAAACTGGAGATGTGGAAATAGAGAGAAGGAGACTTTATGGATATATACATTAAAAACATTAAAACCCTTAGGGTTAAATGTAGATTTTGATCTCAATTCCTTTCTGAGTTAAATTTATGATTGAGACATAGGGGCTCATTCACTAAACAGTGACAAGTGGTTTATAGTACTATAAATGCCCTTATAGCGTGATATTGCCTGCTTTGCTATTCACTAAACAGTGATACAGTGCAGTATGGCACTATAACGGCTTTTTAACGATATTTAACACCCTGGCCAACAAAAGTCGTACGAGAAGCAAAAAAAGGCCAAAATGACTATTTTTGCCAGCAATTGCTATTCACTAAGCAGTGATAAGCTTATCAAACTTTAAAATCTTGCAGTATTTTGGCGCCAGCTAAAGACTGATGCTAAAGATATTGCAAGATGCATAAAAGCATTTTATTTGTACTGCACAGGATGGATACCGGAGGCCGGCGGGGACCCCCCAGAGACCCGCTGAGACTCCCGGAGACCGCCGGCCTCTTGTATCAATCCTGTGCAGTAAAAATAAAATTGCAGCCAGTTTCATTACCTAAGCGGCTAGCCGTTACGGTAATAATTTTTTTTTTTTTTTAATACTAGTGTGGGGGAGCAGGGTTTCTCCTGAGCTGAACCGCATTGGTTTCAGCCTCGGAACCCCCTAATCCCCGAGTTACAGGCCCTGTTATGGGTTGCCGGTATCATCTGCAGTATTTAAATCCCCCGGTCACGTGACGCAGAGGATTTAAACATGGCGGAGATACCGGCACCCATACCGGGGCCTCTATCTCGGGAAGTAGGGGGTGCCCAAAGATGAAATCAATGCGGTTCAGCTCAGGAGACCCCCTGCTCCCGCACACATTAATATTTAAACTGCACGAAAGCACTTAGAAAAAAACAAGTCGTTCGATTGCATTTCTTCCCCCGAACTTTAAAAAAATTGTTTTTTTTCTTAGTGACAAACGTTTTGACCCACGTTTTATAGCGCGATAAAACAATGCAATCGATCCGCAATGCACTGATTTTATCACTGTTTAGTGAATAGGCCCCATATTATCTTCTTTGGATGTTCTTGATGCTGTTTTTTGATGGTCCAGTGGTGAATTTCTCTAATTCAATGTTGTCTTCCAAATTTCCTAATTTTCATTTTGTGGCCCTATCTTTTACATTTTTATTATTTTATATGTTGGTATAGACCCTCCATTTCCATTTTTTGGATGTTTTAATTGTTTTTTTTAAGATCATTTCTGAGTCACTGCTAAGTCATTTAGATCATTTCCTTTTTGTACAAATTGCATTATAGCAATTTTCTCATTGTTTTTATAGATTAACTGTAGTTGCAGACATTAGTTCACTTTTGATATATATTGTGTTCTAACCTTTGTCGGTTCATTTTTTAGCTAAGCATTAATTACTACATAATGATGTAATAAATATGCATAGACTTTGTGAATTTTTCAATTGCTCTACCATCATCAATGGTATATGAACTATGATGGTAGAGCAATTGAATTGATATCATCCTTCATTGTTAAATTGAAACATTTTATTTGTTGTAGTGTAACTATATGGATATGCTATACATCGTATTTTGAAAGTGCATCGTGCATGATTGTGATCAATATTGAATTATTCTGAGCCTTCCGACCAGCCAAGCTTAATTAATTATTTGAGCTGATTGGAAGACTCTGATTGGTGCTTTACTACGATCTTCATGTCCATATAAACATGCTTGAGGGTCACGATAGGAGAACCCCTGAGGAAGCCGTTAACACTGTTGAGGGGAAACGTGTAGGGGTTTTGACCCGCTGAGGACACCGTAACAGCCAGCCTGACTCCACCTTCAGACTCCGCACTGAGTGCACACGCAGATATGGAAGTCGCCGTACCGGCAACGAGGAGTGGAGCGAGACCGCCGCTGATATTCACGCTGTGACTCCCGGACTGTCATGAGTGGTATAAGTGTACCCTTAATATACTTACTGCGCCTGATAGACTGGGAGAGCGCGAGTTGATTCACTACCCTCCTTGTTCTGTCTTTTTTAATTAAACAATGTTATGCCACGTGTTCCTCTTTTTGAGGAGATTTCCAGCTTGCAGTCCCATAGACCACCGCTGTCTACCGCATATGGTTATTAGGCATTTTATATCTGGCAGTGAGTGCTTAATTTTATCATAGAATTCTGTGCACCCTGGTATTTCTATAGAAATAAACAAATAAAAGATTTGACTTATCTTCAAAAGAACCATTTCCCCTTGTCCTCTTGAGCATCAAACCCATGGATCTGATTGCTGCGCATTATAAATCAAGTAGATTTAGTTAAAGCTCTATGGAAACATCGGCAGCCAACCACTCCGTCATTTCGCAAGGGAAAAATATATATTATAAACTAGCACCAGGCACGATTTGTGTAGGTTGCCAAAAGTTTCAGCGCAAATTGGATTGGATAGAAATGAGGATGACGTAGACCCACAATATCCGTAATTTCCTCAGTGTATGACAATTTTAACTTACCGTGTGTCTTGAAGGATATTTGGCTTTCAACTCTACTGTAAATGATGATGCAGATTTTATCTGTGGTCCAAATCTGTTTATTTCAGTCCAAACAGAGTTCTTTTCAGAATAGTACCCCATAAAAGTCTACGGAGACACGTTATTACTCGCAGAGGGGCAGTCCATATAAACCCACTGTGACAAATAAGGATTAGGGGGGATTGTGGTGATCAGAGAAATCTAATGTTAGTTTAATTAAGAGAATTGTTCATAGATTAGAACAAATTGGGTTAGGAAATGTTATCTGTACTATGGTGTATTTATTTGTTAAGAAATGTATTGCTTTACGATGTAATGCACGACTCACTAAAAGCAAATGGGTTAAGTCCCCGACTCTACAAAGATTTAATGGACTTTGAACATTATCTGTCACTGCACACATGAAATAAAGCTCTTTTTGACCTTGCCAAAATGAACTGCTACCAGCATCTAAGGCTTCCTAAGAACTAGTGAGTCATGAGGGGACCGTCTCTTAATGTGAAACAAAAGGCGATTGTTAATATATTTTCTTCCAAAAAAGAATGTAAAGCTCAAAGGAGAGTTAAACATTCAAGATAAAATATTAACTGAAACCACATGTTCAGATACAGCCATTTTTTCCTAGGCTTTCAACAGACTGTAGTAGAAAGATTGGTGGGTTTAATATGGTTTCAAATTAGTTTCTGAACCAATGGAAAATGGTAGAAGGAATATGTGAACTGGGGTGACTTTCAAATGTAGTTTCTTCTATCAATTTGGGGAGCACGCACACGCACACACACCCTATGTTTGAATATATTCCAAATACTGATATGTCAAGTATTTTTCAGCAAGTTCATTTGGAGGGATTCTTTCTTAAAATGCACTTTCGTTCATATAATTTATAAAACATAACATATTTTTTACTTTTTGCACATAAATCTTCTTTTCTATTTGAGGCATTTAGAGATTCAGTGTGACAGGGGAATCACTTACAATGCTTCTGATGTCTTTGTAACTTGGCATGCAAGTGGCAGAAAGAAATACCCCCACCCATTTAAGAAGAAGATAATATCTGTTTAAGGAAAGGGCAATTCCTTTGTCACTAGCTTTCCACGCAAACATCGTGTTGTGAGCGTCTGTGTGAACAAATGCTAATGATTTGTGAGAACATTTTGAAAAGCGGAAATTTAAGTAAGTTTGTTTTAATAACATTTTAATTTGGCACCTGGCACGGGTTTGGACAATACAATTGTGCTGATCCTGTCATTGCTGGTATGACTATTGCACATTTCACAGCCAATTGCTTTCTACGACGTTTGGATTGTCCACTTGTATCTAGGAGCATCATTCAAACATTCATTTACGCTCCACAGGCCAACCACACATTGCAGAGCTCATCTCTCTGCAGTCTAAAATGGCTAGTTTTGTACAGATCATATACTATTCATGCTAAATGGTTTTTAATGTGAAAACATTGAAATACATACAGTATACTGTAATACTGAAATATTTCCTTTTTGCAGCCAAAAATACATCAATGCTTCTGTTTTGCATTAATTAATTTTGCAGAAAGTATGTGCATCTGGCTTAGAGATAAGATTATTATTCATGCAGCATAAAGGGCTATATTTAATAATTATCTACTGTACGAAGCTGTATATGTACACAGAGGTTATACATAATAGAGCTATACAGGCATAACGAATGTGTATCTCAAAATACTTATTTTTCGTTAAAACATGCTTATAACAGAAAGATGTCCGTAAAGCTGAGTTTACCTGGGCGCCAGGAGGCAATTCCTGTATATAAAGTAACATTCAAGGACTTTCAGAATGAGAACTTCTCTCTATATATGATATTCATTCATTCAACCAGGTGCTAAGCTTTTGGGGTCTAACTTTTTAAAAACCTCTCCTTCCATAGGAATTGGAAAGAAGGTGTTATTTTAAAATATATTATGTTTCTCTATAAAAAGAAGTGAAACCTTAGGATCATAATTAAAACAGCAGTGCTGCTCCATAATACCGAGTACCGTCACACTTTAACCACCGGTGCAACACGAGCACTAAAGTGGTCCACCGAACTCAAACAGACAGCCTTGTGCATAATACTACATGAACTAGGCCATATTTTTCTGTTTATACAAATGGATAGAATACCTGGAAATTAAACACCTTCTTACATTTCTCGTTTGCAGCTCCAAGAGCAAACTTTCTACCCTGCTTCTTAAAAGAGGAATTGATTAAAAGTGCTAATAGGAGAACTCGACAGGAAAAAGCCAAAGTGAATTAGCTTGCTGAGACGTGGCAAACATCATCTCGTTTTATATATGTTTCATTAAAAGGAGGCTTGACAGGTTTATGAGGAAACAGTGGTGTTTCTAGTGTATGAAGAACCTGTTGCATTGCCAGATCCTGTGCCACACATCCCATTTCATAGACAAATATTTAGGTAGTGAAAATGTCATTTTAAATGACTGGTTTGATAATCCCGTAAGCTTTTAAATGATCTGCCAAGTCTGGCAGTTTCACATAAGTGTTTAAATTCCAGTAGAACATTAAATAATAATGTGTAAACATGAAAGGGTGCTTTCACGCGTTCGTCCGTGGCATTTTTCTTAACTGCACTTATCATAGATTAAATTCATAATTGGAAATCCTGTTAAGTTGTCTTTCCTCTGACATAAGGACAGAAGTAATATGCGAAGAACTAAGTGTACAGAAATCTTGCATTCTAGCTCCCTTTTTATGTCAGTGTGCAAACAAACCTGAAAAGATGAAGGGCTGCCTAGATTTCGTGTTGGTCCTCCAGTGTGACCTGATTAACTAAAGAGGCCGGATCTTCGTCTTTTTAAACTAGTAACAATGACTCTGGTGATTATAATAATTCATCTTTTTTGGAGGTTGAGTATCAAGCTCTCCTTGCTGCAGAACCGGAGCCAGGAAACTGATACATAGCCCCCTGTCTGTAGGTTTAATTACTGGATGAATAGCATCCGTAGCACAACCATATAATGTGTCAAACAAATTGTATCTGTAGCCCTCTAATGTACCACCTGACAAAAAAGAAAATGTCTATCACATCTGTTCTATAATTAGCACTGTATATCAACTCAATGCCAGCGAAGCTTGGTGCTTCTGTACCTTGGGACAATGCATTGATGCCCCCTTTCTCTGGAAAGCTTGTCTTATAATATCACTGGTTAGTCCAAATGAAAAGGTACCACCTAATACTGAAGTACTCATTTACTCTGCACTGTTCCCTTTCAGAAGCTACTGTAATAGTTTAATAGGGGACATCTGGGGCCTCTCATTACTTGGTTGGTACACTGGCTAGTATGGCTACATGGATTCATAGTATTAGGGACAGACTGAGCAAGTATTCATTTAAAGCTCATTTCCTAAAAAAAACCTAACATTAAGAAGTGATTTATCTCCCATGGAAAGCTGGGATTGTTTTGTCTGCACTGTGGTAAAATGGTGCCATTTTTACCCTACTTTAAAACTCTACAAATGTATTTGTTTTTTCAACATTTTTGTTAAATACATTCGAATGCATTTTAAATTGTTGCAAAGTGGCTTTTTTTATTCTTTTCTCTAGCACCTTGTCAAGGAAAGTAATGACACAAGTAGTAATGTTTTGTTTTCCCCCCAGTGCTGCATTTTTTGACATTTAATGGTGCCTCAAATTTGCTTTCCACTTCAAAAAACATTTAAAAAAAAGGACTTAATGTGAATATGGCTCAATCCTGTAATCTTGTATGTTCCCTGGTATTTAATTTCCCCGGTGGGAGTTTGAGCTCCTACCTGAAACATTATGATGAAGTGGAAATAGACTATATTCTAAAGACATGTACTCCATGTTCTGTGGGTTTTTATTTTCAAGAGGCAAGCTAAAGGCTCTGCAGATGCTGCGTGTGTCGTTTCTATTGTAGAAAAGTTAGGAAATTCAAGGAAGGCAAATTAAGGACACTTGACAAGTTAGCATATATTTGCAAGGGCAATTACTTAACGCTTCCATTGTTTGAATACTAGGGCCTGAATACATTAAACTATGATATGCCAAATCTGAGGTAATATGGAAGAAAATTATGTTACCGCCAATAAATAGCCTATTTTTTACCATGTCCCTTACATTATTGTGACTGGCACCAAAATGACAAAATAACGCCATTTTATTCATTTTGATGCCATTCATCAATCGCTGATTATTTATTTGTACCTGGTTAATGCCAAATATACTGCACATTTTATCACCTACCCAAGGCTGGTGTTATGCCTATGTAGCCCTTTTTCTGAACCCCTGAACAAAGGAACTACTAATGCTGTGTTTTACCTGTGGCTCCAGGAGTTCTAAGCCTCCGCAGTTGGGGAGCCTGGGGTCTTACCCACTCTTAACATGGTGCAGCGCCTCCACTTGCCCAGGATCCCCATTTTAGAAGATCTACCCTGAGTAAGAACACATAACAAACTGCATTTGTGCAACAGGCAACCTTTTACTATTTTTCCTAACTAATAATATAACGCAGAATACACATCACATGCATAAGACTCTTACACTCTATAATCATAACATAACACACTGTGGCTCGGCCACACCTTAAAAGGGCTAATGTCCTGTACACAGGTGGCTCTGCCACTCTCCAGAGGAGTATGTCCTGGCAACTAGTATTTATATTGAATAGTCTGCTAGCACACTAGTGCCCCCAATTAGTTAGTGGGAGGCGGGATCAGCGCCTGGTGACCGGTGTAGGTGCACTTGATGATTAACAATACCTCCCGGTCACTGCGGTGACCACACCTCTTCAAAAAGGGTCCCCGTCGTTGTCGTTCCAGACCTTTCGCTGACACTCTGCTCTGCCTTGCAGTCTGTCTCCAGACCAAGATGGCGTCCGCAACTCCTGCAGCTGAACCAGCACTAACGGGATGCTTCCCTAAGTGCTACGGCCGTCCCTACAAAAGCAGCACCCTACGATGACAGGGGTATTACTCCTGGGGGCTGGGGAATGTATCTGTCCTAAGCGGAAGGGTCACTGACCCTCCGCTCGCACACACGAGGTTCCGCCACCTTTCTCCTTCCACTCCCTCACTCGTGTGTCCTCCCACACGCTTCCTGTCTCTCTCCTCTCCAAAATCCGATCACCCTATTGGTCCCCAGCCTCAGCTGACTTCACCACAGTTCACAGTTCAAAGTTCAACCCCAAGGTCCCGCCGGATTGGTTGCCGTTCGCGCGCTTTCCTCGCGCATGCGCAACCTTGCTATTCACACAGTAATCTTACTTGCAAAAGAACAGTATGGCGCTTCCTGCATTAGTAACAGCGCGGAACCCACATATATATGTACACATTCCTAACATATCCTTACATTCTCCCCTCTCCAGAATCCAACGTCCCCGCTGGACTACCTACAGAACATATATATAACTTATCTACACAGCTCTTCTCTCCTAAATTAGGTTACACATTTCATTGAGCAGTACCACCATAGATTGCATTCTATGCCGAGCCCACTGCTGAGCCTCATAATATGGTGCCCCAAATTGATCGTACGCCATTCTCATGGGAGGCTGACTGGTTCTTTGACTTCGCCGAGGCTGGCCCTCCTCGGCTTCCTCCGCAGAGTATCCAGTCTCAACTGGTGTTTCCATCTCTACCCTTGAGGGGTTCCCAGCATTTGCAAAGTCTCTCTGGGGTGTGAAACATGGGCTTTGTGGATCTAATAACCGACTCGTGGGAGTCAGATTGTCAGTTTTCGGGCAAGGGGCTCTTTACCCGTAGCTCCTTCGGGAGATGCCCCCGCGGCCGGAAGGACCCTTTGAGAGGTTCCTTTCATCGGATCCTCAGAGGTGGCAAGTGTTACAGTCTCTAGGCCAGCCTCTGGGTTCTCAACTTCTCCATCTAGTGAGGTAGAGGATGCTTCCAACTCGTCGTTCCCTACTTGAGGTATGGGAAGCAGATGATTCCTATGCCACACTTTTACGCGGCCTTCGGAGTCCTTGATCCGATACACTGGAAGGCCAGGCATCTGTGACTCCACCTCGTACACACCTTCTCGCCAACGGTCAGCCAATTTATGTTTCCCGGGGACACCTAAGTTGCGTAGGAGAACCGCATCCCCGGGTGAATTTCCTTGTGACGCACTTTGTGATCGTAGCGTCTTTTGTTTCCCGCATTCAATTGCGCTGTCGTTCTTTCAGCCAATTTATAGGCTTACTGCAGACTATCCCGTAGCCGCTGTACGTACCGGAAGTGCGTTCTGTTGGATACCCCATCGGTAGATATCCGCAGCCGCACATCCACCGGTAATCGGGCTTCTCTTCCGAACATCAGAAAGTACGGTGTGTACCCCGTGGACTCATGCCGGGTACAATTATAAGCATGTACCAATGTCTCCACATGCTTACTCCATTCCGTTTTCTGTGAGCCTATCAGGGTCCCTAACATATCCAGCAAAGTGCGGTTGAACCGTTCGGGCAGAGCATCCCCTTCGGGGTGGTACGGGGTGGTACATGACTTAGCAATGTTCAGTAGTGTTAGCAATTCCTTTATTAGCGTACTCTCAAAGTCCCTACCCTGATCAGAGTGGAGGCGATTTGGTAATCCATAATGAATGAAATACTTTTCCCACAGGACTCGGGCCACCGTTACGGCCTTCTGATCTTTCGTAGGGAACGCTTGGGCGTACCTGGTATAGTGGTCAGTAATCACTAGTACATTGCTAATACCCCGACTGTCGGGCTCAATACAGAGAAAATCCATACACACCAGATCCATGGGGCCCGAACTTTTCAAGTGCGCCATGGGAGCCGCCTTGGTGGGCAGTGTTTTCCTTTGTAAGCAGCGGTTACACCTTCGACAATGCTGTTCCACGGACTCTCTCATCCTAGGCCAGTAGAACCTATCCTGTAGTAGCCCGAATGTCTTATCAATACCCAGATGGCCATGGTCATCGTGAAGGGCCCGAAGGACCATATTCCTCAAGCGCTCCGGCAGGAACAGCTGACGCCGATCGGGATGGTTGTGATATGGGATCACCCGATATAATAAACAATTGTCCATTTCGAACTTTCCAAACTCATTCAACAGGAGTTTCACCAAGTTTTTGGGGGCTTGCTTCAGTATAGAGGGATTTTCTTGTTGTACCGCTTGACGGGCCAGCTCCACTACGGGGTCTTGAGTTTGGTAATGCACTAAATCCCTCCACAAGATGATGTTATCTTCCGTAATATTCATCCCTTCTTGACCCTGATAAGCCCGGGGAATGGCTCGCGAGTGGCATCCCAGAGAATCAGCAACCCGTAGTTCCGAGAATGCCACCTGATTATTGACTACTGCAGCTACAGAACAGAGGGCACGAATTCCTGGACCCGGGATTTCT
Source organism: Ascaphus truei (assembly GCA_036426205.1). NCBI lineage: Eukaryota > Metazoa > Chordata > Amphibia > Anura > Ascaphidae > Ascaphus > Ascaphus truei. Next base: position 106,589 of record WSYH01000098.1, read on the forward strand.
TCCCATACTTCTTCATCAGGGGTGGATTGAAGGCCCGGTCGACGAGACAGGGCGTCGGCCCCTATGTTGGTGGGTCCTGGTTTGTACTTAAGATTGAAACTGTAGTTGGCCAGGGCAGCTAACCAACGGTGTCCCGTGGTGTCCAATTTGGCGGACGTATTTATATAGGTCATGGGGTTATTGTCCGTGCGTACTTCGAACTGTATCCCATACAGGTAGTCGTGCAGCTTGTCCACCACTGCCCATTTTAGGGCCAAGAATTCCAGTTTATGGACCGGATAGTTCTGCTCACTAGGTGTCAAGCTTCGGCTCGCATACGCCACTGGGCGAAGCCCCGTCTTATACTTCTGATGCAGGACAGCTCCCAGCCCACTGAGGCTGGCGTCTACATGTAGGACGTATTCACGTTCCGGATCTGCATAGGCCAAGACCGGGGCTTGGGTGAGGCTGGTCTTTAAGTTCAGGAATGCCTGTTCACATTCCGGGGTCCATTTTTCCCCAAAGGGTGTTTGCGCCGTGACCCCTTTTTGATCGGTCTCTCTGTGGGGTGGAAGTGGCTAACGGTGCTGTGGTGTCCACTTGGACTATGGGGCAGCGTACCCCCGGGGCCTCTGGCAGCAGTAGTATACGGGGCAAGGCCTCGGGGCATATTTCTTGTTCAGTGGCATACAAGATGCGGCGCCAGGCCTGGTCACGGTCGTAGAAATGGTCTTGCACCTGGGCACTGTCCAGGAGGGGAAGCTTCCGGACCAGTTCGGTCACAGTACCTAACGAGATCGTGGCGGGAATATGGCCCAGCGCGAAAACACGATTTAGGGGTATCCCGCGCCGCTGGGCCCACTTGCGCACCTCGAGCGCCGAGGGCACCGACATGATGTGGGTGGTTGCACAAATGGAGAAAAAAAATGTGGGGGCACTCCAGGTCTAAGATCTCAGCAGCGCCTCCAAATGTAGCCCTTTTTCTGAACCCCTGAATAAAGGAACTACTAATGCTGTGTTTTACCTGTGGCTCCAGGAGCTCTAAGCCTCCGCAGTTGGGGAGCCTGGGGTCTTACCCACTCTTAACATTGAAACTGTAGTTGGCCAGGGCAGCTAACCAACGGTGTCCCGTGGTGTCCAATTTGGCGGACGTATTTATATAGGTCATGGGGTTATTGTCCGTGCGTACTTCGAACTGTATCCCATACAGGTAGTCGTGCAGCTTGTCCACCACTGCCCATTTTAGGGCCAAGAATTCCAGTTTATGGACCGGATAGTTCTGCTCACTAGGTGTCAAGCTTCGGCTCGCATACGCCACTGGGCGAAGCCCCGTCTTATACTTCTGATGCAGGACAGCTCCCAGCCCACTGAGGCTGGCGTCTACATGTAGGACGTATTCACGTTCCGGATCTGCATAGGCCAAGACCGGGGCTTGGGTGAGGCTGGTCTTTAAGTTCAGGAATGCCTGTTCACATTCCGGGGTCCATTTTTCCCCAAAGGGTGTTTGCGCCGTGACCCCTTTTTGATCGGTCTCTCTGTGGGGTGGAAGTGGCTAACGGTGCTGTGGTGTCCACTTGGACTATGGGGCAGCGTACCCCCGGGGCCTCTGGCAGCAGTAGTATACGGGGCAAGGCCTCGGGGCATATTTCTTGTTCAGTGGCATACAAGATGCGGCGCCAGGCCTGGTCACGGTCGTAGAAATGGTCTTGCACCTGGGCACTGTCCAGGAGGGGAAGCTTCCGGACCAGTTCGGTCACAGTACCTAACGAGATCGTGGCGGGAATATGGCCCAGCGCGAAAACACGATTTAGGGGTATCCCGCGCCGCTGGGCCCACTTGCGCACCTCGAGCGCCGAGGGCACCGACATGATGTGGGTGGTTGCACAAATGGAGAAAAAAAATGTGGGGGCACTCCAGGTCTAAGATCTCAGCAGCGCCTCCAAATGTAGCCCTTTTTCTGAACCCCTGAATAAAGGAACTACTAATGCTGTGTTTTACCTGTGGCTCCAGGAGCTCTAAGCCTCCGCAGTTGGGGAGCCTGGGGTCTTACCCACTCTTAACATGGTGCAGCGCCTCCACTTGCCCAGGATCCCCATTTTAGAAGATCTACCCTGAGTAAGAACACATAACAAACTGCATTTGTGCAACAGGCAACCTTTTACTATTTTTCCTAACTAATAATATAACGCAGAATACACATCACATGCATAAGACTCTTACACTCTATAATCATAACATAACACACTGTGGCTCGGCCACACCTTAAAAGGGCTAATGTCCTGTACACAGGTGGCTCTGCCACTCTCCAGAGGAGTATGTCCTGGCAACTAGTATTTATATTGAATAGTCTGCTAGCACTAGTGCCACCCAATTAGTTAGTGGGAGGCGGGATCAGCGCCTGGTGACCGGTGTAGGTGCACTTGATGTTAACAATACCTCCCGGTCACTGCGGTGACCACACCTCTTCAAAAAGGGTCCGTCGTGTCGTTCCAGACCTTTCGCTGACACTCTGCTCTGCCTTGCGGTCTGTCTCCAGGGTACGTGGTTAAACCCTTAAGTCAATGCATGCTGCTTTAAACACAGCTTTTAAACATAGCCTGGGATGAGATGCAAAGCCAATAAACCCACTCACGACCTTGTGAGTGTCATCAGTGTGGGGTTGGTTGTACTGACTTTGCAACTTGAGACACGAGTAGGTCTTCACCACACATTATTTAAGTTATGGTGGGTGAAAAGGTGACTAAAAACCCTCCACTGTATAGCATATTAAAATATTACTTGTGAGCACATTCACATGTCTTAGACAGGTCTGCAACCCTGCTTTTCACCATTATCGCCCAGCATACAGTCGCTGCAGCAAGGGATTCTGTGAAATAACATGCAAATGAGCACACAGTGCCACCTTTTGCTTCAAATCCATATTGACATGGACCCCTACAAGCTTATGCTTGCTGCATTGCACAGCTTTTCAGCCCAGCCTGGTTTAAGATGCATAGCCAGTAAACCCACCCACAGACAGTTGTTTCGTCCTTTTGGGTTTCATCAGTGCGAGGCTGGTTGTACTGGCTTTGCAAAATGAAGCTTTGGACAGGCATCCACAATACATTATTTAAGTTATGTATATAGATACACACACACCATACTTTATACAAGTTATGGTGGGTGAAAAAGGCAACAAAAAATCTCCACCGTATCGCATATAGCAAATACAAAGATCACTTGTGAGCACAGGCAAAAGGTGACATGGTGTGCTCATTTGCATGTCATTTCCCAGAATCCCTTGCTGCAGTAGGAGCACTGTATGCTAGGTGATAGTGGTGAAAGGCAGGGTTGCAGACCTGTCTAAGACATGTGAATGTGCTCACAAGTGATCTTTTTATTTGATATATATATATTTACCAGATTGTAGTCCAGCAAGAAGATATAATGACTATTACAAATAGATTAATGTTGCAGCAGTATGAAGAGTATATTTTAATGAAATTGTTACATGTCGAGTGACTTCCATTAATGAAAAGTGAAACCGCGCTCATGCTTCCTAATCTTGAAGTAGACCTGCTCTCCCCTCTTGCTGCTGCTGTGGTGTGAAGGCACCCCTCCTTCACCCCTCCTTCACCCCTCCTTCACCCCTCCTTCACCGGTAACCGCCGTGGGAAGACTCCAACGCCGGATAGTTATGCAAAAAAAGCACAGAAGCGCACCAAGGGTCAAGGTACATGTAATATACAGATAGAATAGTAACAAGTAAAAACTTACATGTAAAATAATATAAGTCCAGTAGAGGCCAGTGCACAGGCATCCAGTCCAGTTGGATGGTAAACGCAGGGGGTAAATGCTGAGACTCACAAATCAGTCCCGCGCGCTGGGACCAACTAGCTCTGCAGAACTCAGATGACAATTCCGGGTTGCGGCTTCTCGCAGGACCCGTATTGAGTAGTCCACCACAATCGCCGTTTCTCTGAACTTTCAGCGCTCATCCCACTTGGAGTAAACCGATGGAATTGGCTCAAACCTCTGTGGGGAGGCTGGAAACTATACAGCCAAGAGTCTGGATCCCTATGTGTGCACTGAAAGAACTCCGCAACGCGTTTCACACAATTCAGTACTTCATCAGGCGGTAGTTTAGGACACCTATAGGGGGGCCTTATATACAGTCACTCCGAAGTAAATTAATAATTAAATAATGTGTTTAATATGCACAATAGGTGCAATTAACAATAAGAAAGTGAGGGTATATAAACACTCAACTGCTAGAGATATGATGTATTAGTGAATAAAGATGAATATAAAAATATATATATAGAATGAAATATAAATATAAAAAATGAAATATTTACTTGAGGCATTGTTAAAGGCCACCCATATAAGGTGATATAAACTTACATAGTCATGAATAATCAAAAATTCACAATGACCACAATTAATCACAATGTTAATACTGTACATACAAACATTAGGCTATAATAGAATAGAAGAATATGAGAAGAGAAAGTGGAGAAAAGAAATAAGCAAGGATAAGGAAAGTAAAAAGGGAAAAAAGAAAAAATTACAAAAGAGAGTAGGGAAAAAAAGAGAATAAAAAGGGGGGGAAAGGGGAAGGGGGGAATTAGGATAGGGGACAGAAAAAAAAGGGGGGTGGAGAAATGAAGTAGTAGCTGCACAGTAAGAAACTATTGCCCATCTATCTTAAAAAGGGTGTAAGTTCGATATAATCATTAAGACCTCCTGGGTATTTAGACTGCAGGGTAAAGATCCAAAATTGGTCTCTCTTGGCAATCTGGAGATCTCTGTCTCCTGCTCTAATATTACCCATAATTCTCTCAATTCCCATGTATTGTATACCCACTGTGCTACAATCATGTACATCTTTAAAATGGGCAAGAAGATGGCTGAGGGGTTTGGAGGTTCCTTCCAATGTAGGGATATTAATGATATTTCGTAGATGCTCCATGATATGTAATTTAAGATGTCGTTTAGTTCTGCCCACATATTGTAGACCGCAACAACATTGCAGTATGTAAACTACATACGTGGACAGACAATCAATGTAATTTGAAATTTTATATTCAAGCCCAGTAACATGTGATTTAAAAGATTTGTGTGTTAGCATCTTAGGGCAAATCTAGCATCTGGCGCATCAATGTTTGCCCACCACTCCCAATGTATCCCTCAACTCTTTTTTCAAGGGAGAAACATATGGTCAACTAATTATTATTTTATATGAGAGAGAGATATTTATTTATTTATAAACATGTTTTACCAGGAAGTAATACAGTGAGAGTTACCTCTCGTTTTCACGTACGTCCTGGGCGCAGAGTTATGATAACAATACTGTACATGGTTACATTAAAAGAACAGAGGTTATACAGTCAATTCACAGACATTTCATAGACAGATAGAGTTGGAAAATTGGGTACAGGGGATAAAAGGCCTGGTGCGTTTCAGATTGAAACAGAGCAGTTTAAACATCACCAAACATCAGCGAATGGCTCACACCCTTTAGCTGCGCCAAAGGATGTCTGCCTTTGGGGCGACACAGATATACACTGAAGGGGTTAAGATGAATGTAGCTGCGAATTTAAAGTTCTTTATCCTCTTGGCTCATTAAAATTACAGTGGGTGGGGGAGCGCATGCGCGGCGGGCTGGAGATGGTGGTGTGAACACACAGCTCCATTACCCGTCGGCAGATTTATAAAATTAAAGCGGTAACAAACCAAACAGCTCGGTTGAAAAACACCACGCACGGAACCCCAATAACTCAGGGAACATATTGACCCCATCAGCGGAGCGATGGCGACACGGAGGCAAAAACCAAAGGCCAAGACAGATGTCCGGTCATATTTTGCCGGCGCGAGCAAAGCGGGAACTACTGATCACTCTGCAGTCTCGGACTCTGACTCGGCGCAGGAAGCAGAGGGTGCATCCGCGGGCCACACTAAAATCATTAAAAAAGAGATAGCAAGGCTCCTCACGGACCTAAAAACGTTTTTCAGAGGCGAAGTGGAAAGCCTCAGAAAAGACATCATACAGATTGGCACCCGCACCAGTGAGCTGGAGGACCGCATGGAGGACAGCCATCGGTTGCATCAGGAGACGGACACAAAACTGGGGGCTCTAGAGGCCAGGATCGCGGAATTGGAAGCCAGGCAAGAGGATAATGAAAACCGGGACCGGCGCAACAACCTGCGCGTGAGGGGGATACCGGAGGAAATCATGGATCCCGAGGCCCTGCTCAGCCGGTGGATGGCATCCCTGCTACCGGGGAAAGCGGAGGCCGAACTAACGATGGACCGCTGCCACAGGGCTCTTCGCTCAAAGCCTCTGCCGTCAAACCCACCGCGGGATGTCATCCTCCGGCTGCACCACTTCAAAACGAAGGAGGAGGTGAGCAGAATCACAAGGGCCACCCCACATATAACATTTGAAGGGATCACTTTAACCGTCTTTCAAGACATCTCCCCCCTCACCCTCGCACGCCGACGAGCAGTGCTGCCGGTCACGAAGGAACTTAGAGACAGAGACATTAGGTACCGGTGGGCCTTCCCCTTTGCCCTGGTAGTGATTAGAAATGGCCGCTCCCACGTGTTGAGGCATCCCTCCGAAAGCGCGGCCTTCCTCAAGAAACTAGGGATTAAGGGGGCGCCCAATACTCCTCGAAGGTCTGACACTACCCAAGCAGAGAGGCAAGAGACGGCCTCTTCGAACGTGGAGCCCTGGGTGGAGGTGCCCTCCTCGGCGAGGGATAAAAGGGCGGAAGGGGCGACAGGGACTGCATTAGCTAGAGCCTAAAGCGGCTAAACAACATAAAGGGGGGAAAAATACCCAGCAGTGGCACTACGTGCCCAAACCATCGCTCACTTAATTACCCGTTTTGTCCCAGTTACCGTTAACACCCATCCCAAAGAGTGCCGCGTTGGCGCCCTCCTGCAAATCCGGCCAGCAGAAAAACAAAATCCTATGTAATAAAGGCAGACCCATAAAATGGCCGTTCGCTCATACCTGGGTCAGAAGAAGTAGATGAGGCGCGGAACATCAATGGCGGTGAGGAATTGGCGCGAAGGATCTGCTCCGCGGGGACGACCCGCCTCCTTACCCGCCCTCACTCACCGAGAGACAGCCCACGAATGCGATCCTCTCGCCTGCCCCGGTGACGTCACCGACAGCGTCGCGCGAGACATGACCGCTCTACGGGACTCACGCGAGACTTGACAAGCTATCGGAGCCAGCGAGACCTCAGAGGCTGGAGTGTCAATGCCCGCAGCCCCCGATGTGGAACTTCCGGCAGGGGGAGCATGAGATCTGTCGCTGGGGGGAATTAAGAGGGAAAACAACGGTGGGGGAGACAGCGATAAGGACCCCACATGCAGAGGGAGAACGCTAACGCAATGAGGATCCTGAGAGGGAGGGGGGGAGGTTCGGGAGGGTACACCACTAGGCAGATATAGGAAGCTGGCTAAATTGCAAAGAAGACTGCAAACAGTATTAGAAATAGGAGGGGGCAGATGAGGTCCCAACGTTCAGGGGAAATGATGTAGGGGTTTAGGGGGTGGGTAATCATTGGGGGGGGGGGAGGGCAGTTATAGAGTTAGTCATAGATATAGATAAGCTTAGTAGGAGTTTAGAGCTGACAGGAACAGCTGCCGACGGGGGGAGGAGGCACGTTGCCAATCCTGCCCGCAGGTATGCGCTTCACAGACGAGGTTGCGGGCCCAGCCCGCACCACCGTCAAAGTCCCGGGAACCCGTGGTCTGAAAGAGAGGCCATGGTGCTGGACCGGAGGGGAGGGGGGTCCAGAGGAGGAGCGTCCTACCCGGGCACTGAACCCGAGGTCCGGCTGGACCAACACGGTTCTGTATGTTGATATATGTTCTTTATGTTTTTCCCTAGTGTTTTCTTCCCTCCCTACCCCTGGTCTTCACGGCGAAGAAAAGAAGGAATCCCTCCATCATCGACGGAGACGCACATCCCACCACACAGCAATATCCCTAGGTAGGCACGAGATCTGCTATTTACACAGGCACCCACCCCACACAAGTACATGGCGGTAACATTCCTATCGCAGAATGTTAAGGGATTCAATAGCCCGAATAAAAGGAAGGTGGCCTTCTCCGAATTCAAACGGCGAAGAGCTGATGTTATCTTCTTACAGGAGACTCATTTTAGTGTCCAAAACACCCCGAAATTTTTAGACAAGCATTATAGACAGGTATTTGTGTCCGCTGCCAAAGAAAAGAAAAAAGGAGTAGCAATTTGTTTCCACAACAGGGCCCCTTTTCAAGTGGAGAAAATCAAACGGGATCCTGGAGGGAGGTACATTGTATTAGTGGGCCTATTAAAACAGACCAGACTGACACTGGCGAGTGTATATGCCCCGGGCACAGGGGAACCTAGATTCTTTGAAGAGTTTTTTCAGACACTACAGCGCTTTGCTGAGGGTCACGTTGTGCTTGCAGGGGACTTTAACAAAGTCATGGACCCTAGGATAGACCGCTCCCCATTGTCCCAGAGTCAGAGAAGAGAGGGCAATGGGCCAATGCTAAAAGGACTAAAACAGATGGGCCTAATAGATATATGGAGAGAACAACATCAAGGAGACCGAGGATACACATTTTATTCCCACCCCCACGACCGTTACAGCAGGATTGATCACTTCTTTGTGTCTGGTAGAATGGTCCCACAGATATCCGACACCCACATACATGACATAACATGGTCGGATCATGCGTCTATAGAGCTGAGATGCGCGCAAATTAATCCGCCTAGGTCGGGAGCAAATTGGAGGCTAAACGAATCGCTGATTAAAATACCTGAAATCGCAAAACAAGTCAAGGGGGAAATCTCACAGTATTTCCAAACCAATCTTGGGTCAGTGAAATCCCACACAACATTGTGGGAGGCCCACAAGGCCTCGATGAGAGGGATATTGATTGGCATAGCAGCTAGGAAAAAGAAACAGAAAGAGGCCAAAATGACCCAGCTTTATCAGAGGTTGCACGAGCTCTCTATACTACATAACCGATCAGGTAGAGAGGAAACATTAAAGGAGTTGAAGGATGTTAGGATTGAGCTCAACCTCCTCCTTACATCCCGGGCTGAGAAAGACCTGAGTTGGACACAGAGGAAGTTCTTTGAGAAAGCTAATAAGCCGGACACAATGCTAGCCACCAGACTCCGAAACAGACAGACAAATTTTAATATTCACTCTATTAGGACGGCAGAGGGGAAGATCTCGTCAAATCCCAAAATTATTGTAGACGAGTTTAAAAAGTTCTACGCGCAGCTATATAATGGGGAGAAGGTGGTCCACAATGCCAGGACAAGCAGTAAACTGCGGAAATTCCTGGCAGGCGCAGAATTACCACAACTGGACAACTTAGAGCGAGAGGCACTTCAGGGCGACTTCACAGGGGAAGAACTGTTGACAGTGGTCAAGGGTTTAAAACCCTCTAAAGCCCCAGGCCCAGACGGGTTCTCAAATTTATACTATAAAAAATTTATTGGAGTGCTCGCTCCACATATGCTTCGGTTATTTAACGGAGTGTTAGCTGGAGAGTCCTTCTCTGAACAGATGCTCCAGGCGTCGATCTCCTTGATTCATAAAGGGGACAAGGACCCCACAAATTGTCAAAGCTATCGGCCTATATCATTAATAAATACAGATGTTAAAATCTACTCTAAATTGCTGGCCAATCGTTTGAATGTCATCCTGCCGAGGCTTATCTATCCCGACCAAGTTGGCTTCATCACAAACGGACAGGCGGCCGACAACACTAGACGGATTGTGGATATAATTGATTTCGTGGAAGCCAACGGGGTCCGGAGCGTGGTTTTAAGCTTAGATGCAGAGAAGGCCTTCGACAGGATTGACTGGCCATACCTGGAGTCCACGCTTGGAGCGTTTGGATTTGGAGGCAAGTTCCAGAGGGCAATAAAAGCGCTGTACAATGCGCCTGCAGCTCGGGTGGTTCACCAAGGGTTTCCCTCAGAGCTGTTCCCAATTAAAAGTGGTACGAGACAAGGATGCCCGCTATCACCCTTGTTGTTCGCCTTATGCATTGAACCACTAGCAGCCCAAATTCGTAACAACAAAGATATCACTGGAGTACAAATACACTCACAAGAACACAAAGTGGCTTTGTACGCAGACGATATTATTTTAACCCTGACGAAGCCGCTAATCTCGCTACCTAACCTGTTCGGGCTTCTAGAACAATTTAACCAGATCTCGGGGTTCAAGATTAATCAGACAAAATCAGAGGCCCTAAGTCTTAATGTTCCCCGAGAGATGGAGAAGCTGATTGAACTCAACTTTGAGTTTAAGTGGAGGCCCTCCTCCATAAGATACCTAGGGGTGTATATCACAAAAAAGATAGGCTCCCTATATCAAGCAAATTACCCCAGTCTATTGAAAACTCTAAAAAAGGAATTACAAGACTGGGCAGCATATGGTATCTCATGGTTAGGACGGATCTATAGCGTCAAGATGAACATCCTCCCCCGGATTTTATACCTGTTTCAGACTCTCCCGATACCCGTGGTTCGGGCAGATATCATGGGACTCCAAAAAGCGATTTCGAAATTTATTTGGAAGGGGAAAAAACCACGGATAAATGCCAAAATGATGCAGCAGTCAAAGGAGGGGGGGGGGTCTAGCTGTCCCGAGCATTATGTCCTATTACAAAGCGGCACAATTGTGCCAAATTACGCAGTGGCATGGGGACCCGGAGCTTAGGCGGTGGGTGGCACTAGAAAAGGAGATGTGTGCCCCTCTGGAGCTCGGGGACCTAATCTGGTACCCGAGGAAACGGGTAAAGGACATAAACAAAACACTATCCTCTGTGCTCAACTCGCTCTCGGTCTGGGAAGCATCTAAAAGTAGTCGCTCGCTGACCTCCAAACATACGCTTATGGCCCCCTTATTTGGCAATCCGGATTTTGCTCCCGGACTAGCGAACAAGAGTTTCCCATTGTGGCGCAAATTGGGGTTGAGGAGATTGAAGGATCTGGAGGGTAGAAACACAATTAAATCTTTCGAGCTTTTAAAGTCAGAAACGGACATCCCCAAAACAGAATTCTTTAGATACCTCCAGGTCCGGGCATTTTACAACGCACATCCGGTGAGACCACCGCTAACAAAGTTTGAACAGCTCTGCGTGAGAGGAACAAACACGCGGGGACTAATTTCTGCCTTGTACAGAGACGTGGTCGGTGCTGACAAACCAGATATAGACAAACCCAGATTTATGGCCCAATGGGAGTCGGATCTACAGTGCACATTAGAGGACGAGGACTGGACAGAGATTTTCAGAGCGGCAGCGAGTAGCTCCATCTGCACGACCTTGAAGGAGAACTCATATAAGGTAATGTTGCGCTGGTATCTCACCCCAGTTAGATTAGCTAAATTCGTCCCAGGCTCTTCCCCGCTCTGCCCTAGGCAGTGCGGGGAACGGGGGGACTTGGTGCACATGCTGTGGTCCTGCCCGAAAATAGTACCGATTTGGACTCAGATTAGAGATTGGCTACAGAGGCTCTTTTTAGGCCTCCAAATTACGCTTGACCCATGGGTGTTCCTACTAAGCAAACCCACAGATGAGGTTTCGCGCTCAGGGAACAGACTAATAGCACATTTTGCAACAGCTATGAGGTGCGAGACCGCAGCATTATGGAACCAAAACGCAATCCCATCACTAGCAAAGATCAGGAATAGAATTTGGTTCATATGCCGAATGGAAAAATTAACGAGCCTAATCAATGACTCCGGCGACAAATTCCAAAAAGTCTGGCTGCCCTGGTTGGCACAGACGGACATCCAGGGGGTGAACGATACCACAATATGGCTATAATTTAAAGGAAGTGAGTTCTCCTATGAGGGGTGCCTGGGAGTGTGACGAGTCGGACGGCATGGACGTAGGGATCCCACAGGTAGCAATAATGTGGCAGAGGCAGTACAACTCCAGCCGAGTGGGTGGTGCCGTACCACTGCAGTGGCAGTCCGCCACGAGCGTCGGATGGAAGGACAAAGGATGAAGATTCATCGCCTATCCCCCCCTCCCCTCCTTCTCCCCCCCCTCCCTCTCCCAACCCTTCCCCTCCCCCACTCTCCGATGTAGTCATGTCCGAGTGTCTGTGGTGTCTTGTCGTTTCCCCATCACGTCGTCTGTTTAGTGTTGTATGTCCCATAAAGGGAGTTTATTTGTGTGCATACTGCAAAAGTTGACATTATGTTTATTTCTCCAATGTATGTATACAAAAACCAATAAAAAAAAGAATGTTTAAAAATTACAGTGGGTGGGGTTGACATTCCACACAGTGCAAACAAATGTTAACCCTTAGCACGCTGGTCTTGTGCAGAGGGGAGCAGCTCTTGGGAAGTCCCATCAGGTGCCCACCTTTGGGGCAACGCAGGTATACACTGAAGGGGTTCAGATTGAATACATCATCTGGAGCGTGTTCACAAGCTCCTACCTGGGGGTATGTTTACAAAACACATTTTAATATCTTCCCGCTTTCAAGGGATGGGGGTCCCCCACTGGATTGCACCCCTGCATGCTTCTTCGGACCCACATGTTCAAACCCCTAGATGAGATGGTGGGGCAAGGGGGTATGTTCCAAGTTCTTTTTAAGTACGTCACTTTGCTGTTGCAGAAGAGTGTTTTGTTCTGACTATATACAGTACGAACAACTTTTTTCCAGAATTTATTAGCTCTTTTTTTCTGTAATTTTTTATTTTTGCACATCTGTTATGCATAAAAACTAATGTATGTAATACCTATATATAAAATACGTAACATTCTATAAACAAAGGTAAATATGTTCTGTTTGTGGATTTTCAGGCATTGAGGTGACTTTGATCTCCATTATGAGGCAGAGATATGCAGTATATTGGCACACACAGATCTGCAGTATATTGGCACACAAAGATCTGCAGTATAT